>JARQTG010000183.1:449938-657133 GCA_030142615.1 Syrista parreyssii | reverse complement strand
AGAGCCATGCGTGCAAGATTATTATCTCACAGTGAAAAGCAGTGATAGAGCGTGCTTAAACCTGCAACAAAGTCGCCCGGAGGCAGAAAGCGGCAGAGTACAGCTCGAAAAAGTAGAGAGCAGAAAAATGTGTGACAGTTGTACTCGCAGAGCGCAGAGCGCAGAGCGCGCGAGAGAGAGAGTGAGAGAGAGAGAGAGAGGGGGGGGGGGTGGCTGACGTATGTGGAGAGAGTGGTTGAGATATAGAGGGGGTGAGAAAGGTTGAGATATGGAGAGGGTGTGGCTGTGATATGGAGAGAGAAAGTGGTTGAGGTATGGGTGGTTGAGATAAACAGAGGGAGAGATATAGAATATATATCGCTGCCTTAAGAGTTAATAGCTTATACTAATTTATATAATGCAGCATTAGCTAGCCAAATTTTGCTCTCGAAGTTTACAGAATTATCGAATAGTTTCCACAATGATATCCACCTTTCACTCTAATATCCGACACATGTCTCGTAATATTTAACAGTTATACCTGTAGTGAACTTATAATCGTAGATACTGATATGAGAATGACATACGTTTCACAGGAATCCAATGGACACACAGAATTTTTTCTATGGGAACTTTACGGTAAGCATTTAATAAAAGCGCTGCAGAAGTTTCAAATATTATCGACAACGATAATTGAAGTGGAATTGAGGTGAACAAGAGGATGATTACATTCAACTTGTAAAATCCTTCAACTCTCTTGAAGCCATCAGTCATTGTACGCGTGACAAACTTTAGTATATTCCGGAATCAAGAATTACCAATAAGATCAATCTATCCCATAATGGTTAAATACAATAATACTACAAGTGGTAGTAAAGGACTCAAGCATCCAATATCAGCACTATTTTCGGATGTTTCTGCTTCATTGTTACTATAGTCTCTTGCGTAAAATGCAAAGGTTATGAGGTTCTCTGTTGTTGCATTTATTGATATTGTTATATTCTTGTCATTGCCATGTGGAGTTTCTTCTTGAAACCAATTGTCGATTGGAAGTATTGAAGTGTTTAGAGTCATGGGCATTATTAGAAAATCATCGAAATTCTTAAACGTTCCCATAATCGAAATTGAATCGAAAGTCGTGTTTGTGTCGTGAACTCGGCCGCAAGTACTAGATGATTCATTACTGCATTGAACGACGCCACAGACTCTGGTCGAGGCTTTTATGTCTTGCAAATGAACGCGAATACCATTGAAAACAGTCAAAAAGTATTTGACGTTGGGATCATTGTCGTTCATAGAGACAGAAAAAGTGCAACAAAAATCTTTCTGGCACAGTATCTTGTTCGTTACTGGTTCCGTTAGTAATTCTGTTTCGAAAATTTCAAAGTCTTCGTAAAGAAGGGTTAGGTTTCCAACGCTACGGATATTTGACATCTCTAATGATTCTTGCGACGTTTTTGACATTTTTAAATTCGTCTCAATGCTTTCCGATCTTTCCAACGTTTGTTTTCTATCTTGTTTAGTTGAAACAGTTGAACTTGTTTTCTTCGGCACTTTGTATGTCAGGAGTGTACTTTGCTGCGTTAATGGCATTATGGCAGTACCCACACCTTGTCGACCTGGAAAGTAACGAAAAATAATGAATGAATTAATTCCTTAAGATTGCTATGCTATACTTAAGTATTTCAATTATGCGACTCTAAGTCGTCATTTTTTCATATATTCGCGATACGCCATTATTTTCTTGTTATTCGTCGAAACTCAAAATTCAACGCATGCGCTAAGCAGCGATTTCTTAATGTACTAATTACATATCGGTAGTAAATATCTGTAATATTTTTCGGATTAAACAGCACGTATCTTTGACGAACATTTTTATACGTCTCGCCTATTTGTCATACGGTAACGTAAAGGTTCACTGTTATGTAGATGTGAGATCAAGAGATTCCGATTATATAATTAATAGAAACGTGTAATGAATTTTTCACATGAATGAGAAATCGCTATGGCTACGTCAGTTGCAACGTGCAGATTTTCTAGTACGATATTTATGAAAATAAATTTGTACCTCGCAAGAAAAAGAATTTACTTGCACATGAAAGCCAACGCGCAACCAGCTACTTTGCGCAGACGCGACGTTGCACGTGTTCCATTTGTTATTGGTCGACCGCTCTGTTATTATGCGCCACTCGACTTTTACAGATGACACCATGACTTTTATATATTACGACATCGTTTTTTTTTAACATATCGATCAAGATATATCCTATATTTCTCATGAAGATTTATTCAATCCTATCGTATACTTTATTATAGATATGATTCTGACGTAATGTATCACGGACCCATTTAACATTTATAGTATATATAATTAACTATCAGTTCTGGTTTATTTCTTCTTTCCTCTGGTTCGTTTTTCGGCTGAAATCATGTTCGAGTAGATTTCAATGTCAGGGTCGTTTTAAGAAGTAGAAAGCAGATTGCTGCTACCCTTGGAAATATTTTAACCTCTTGATCGCCCGATGCCTCTATATAGGCGTGGGTTACTAGACTTTGGTTACTTGTTTATATAAATTATATATTAGTCAAGTACATCGAATATTGAAAAACATGAAAAAAGATGGACGATCTAGAAGTTAATCATGTCCGAATAAGAGGGGCTCGAGATTATCGATATTCGATTTGCTGATTTATTAGTAGTTCTGATATAATCTCAACACCCCTTAGTCCCCAGATAAGACTGAGTGCAACGCAAATTATGATAGAGTCTATAATTTCTTCCTTGATCGAGATAAATTACACGTCCTGAAAGATCACGTTGAGAAATATGTAACGGTAAGAGTGTAGCGTATTTTATATAATTTTTTAAATTAATTTTTACCTAAATAAATTCCACTGCCACCACTGCCGCCTATAGGATTGTTGTATCCGGAAGCTAATAGATTCACATCTTCGGAAAACGACCATCCGTACTGTGTTTCCACGGCTGAAACAGTAATGATTCAATTATAATACGCAAATGATGTTTTGAAAGAAAAAAAATTAACATGGATGATACGTCGAATAATATGAAACAGTATTAAATATTTAGATCGTATTTCGATTTGGAAAGATCGATGTGCTATATTTGCGATATACTACCGATACGAAGTACTCGCGGTAGCGAGGTAAAATATCACCACAGCTTTATTCTCGAGATAAAGCAGAAGAGTATTTTCCATATGTAACATTTGTTACGTTTATCGAAACCGTCGCGTCGCTCGTTAATTTATAACGTTAAGCGCCGTTGGCTGGAATAAGCAAGCGAAGCAGGTAAAGATCTGCTGAAGATTTTCGTCATGGAAAAAGCGTGAGAGCAAAATTTCAATGATCAAAAAAGAGTAAAATCCAGATTTTCGAAACTAGTTCGCATTCAGATTCGCTAGAAAGAATCAACTTAGGTGTGTAGAGACTTTGAATAATTAATAGGCAATCAAGGAAAGACCCTGAAAGAGAGAGCTTCTTCATCTACGTTGAGAAACTTTTGCTTAGCTTCTCACTTAAACCCACAAGCATGTCTGAATCATACGTACCCAGTGGCATCGTAAAAAGACACTACTCGAATAAAAAAATCAATCTAACCATTAAAACTTTTTTACTGGATTCTTTACGATAGTAAAGAAAACTCAGTATTCTTATTCTAGTATAATTTTTATACACGGGATATCCGGGATAAAAGTATTTGCAATTTCTTGAATTCCATAATTTTGTATTCACGACGTATCCAGTTATCGCCTGATTCTTTGCTCTTTTTTCATCCTATTCTTTCTTCAAGTCATTTCCGTAGAGTCATTGTGGCTTTTCAATACACCATATCTTGAGGCTTTTCATGTAACCTACATAAAGACATATTGGATGCGATAGCCCAGAAACAGGATTAAGCTCGATACTCAGTGCAGCCAGGCCTTTAGCTTTACAACGACAGACTCTATTGAAGCGCGAACTTGACACTGGCGGACGAATTTGGAACGAGGAGTTAGGCTTTCAAGAATGGCGGAAACCTGACCCAGAGACCTCGAAGAGTCGGATCGATTACTCGGGCCACGGGCATTGTTTATTAATCTTACCCATCTTCGTTTCAGCCATTTCGTCTTTACTCCCTACACGTAAATACACGATCCTCGCTCTGTCGTATTTCTGTGAGTCGTGTTCAACTTTTTTATCGACACATATGACAGGTGCGCACAGCTCGTGTCCGATGGACACTTTGCCAGACAGAGTAGCCAGTAATATAACATGTTATTGAAGGGACACCTGGTTAACCCTTCAGCGTCAAGTTTCGTAACTCAATTACTCGAGTGGGGTCTTCAAAGACCCCACTTCGTTAATATAATATGTTGATGACCAATGTAAAAATATTATTCTGCACTGGCAATTATTCTTGTTTATACACAGGTTAGGAAAATTAATTTGTTTCATCACTCAAATTCATTGCCAATTAATAAATAATTAATATCAAACATTAATTATTCTAGCGGTGGAGCGGAAAATTAACGATCTGGGGTCTCGTAGGACCCCACGCGAGTATTTAAGGGTTAAAGCAGCTATTTACGTTTACTAAACCGAAAATATGTTTAGTTTTCCTTTCCTTTCTCGTGTCTTTAAAACAATGCCTTAGTAGCACGAACCTATTATATTACAGTGGATTAAAAACAGTTTCAAGGCGCAGGCCAGCCTCTGTCTTACGATCTCAAAAATTGATATGCTTGACTGTACATTCTCGCCAGTCATGCGAACCGGTGCAACGTAACGTGGCACGTAGGTACGTACGTTCCTTTGTTTATGTCTCAGGTCTCTGAACTGGTTAGAAGCCATTTCGTAGTTATGATTTAGCAATTTTTTTAGAGCCTCGCAATTCCTTTTCGCATTTTGCAAAAGCTTCCGTTACTTTATCATGCAAAAGAAATTAAAGTGCCACAGCGCGACCTGCATCACCAGACAAGTCATCCATCTTCAAGTGTGACCTGGCGTCTGTGTAATTATGGCTTACATTAATTTATGCTTTAACCACTTCCAGTTGGGGTTGTTTCTCATTAAGGATGTGTTCGGAAATACACTGAGAATGTACTGAAGGAAACTGGCAATGACATGTCTTTGTTCAGTTATACGTCTAGAACAGATACGCTTGTATCTGCTTGTATAAGACTTGTGAATACTGATAATGAATTACAGCGTGTATCTTAAACGTGGCTTTTGGTTTATATTATGAATTTACTAAGAGTACAAATTTCTGTGCTCCTATGTAAGTTCAAAAGAAATGCATCACCCTATAGACGGATACCCTACTAGAGGAAGAGATATGCTGCGAAATCGATAAATGGTCCAATGAGCGTGGAAGCTACTTTAACAATGGCAACCGTGGAACTTTCTCCCTTACCACGCCGGAATAGAAGCCAAATCGGAAACTCAATTTCCGGCGTTCGCCGCCGAATATGTTATCGTCCAGAACAAACAACTTCAACCGCTCTTATAGGCAATCAGATCGATTCTCAATGTTCTCGGAAGTGTACGAGTACCTACTATAAGGAATAGCATAGAAGAATTCATTGCCCCACGAAGGCTAATTTGTGGTTAATTAGATGATACATTACTGTGACGTTATACCGATCTATAATATTTGTCATGGATGTATGTTGCATTTACTTTTTAGCCTTCTTAAGAATCAACTCAACCTCGGTGTTAATTCGCCTGTGTCACATGTTAATATTATATCAGATAACGCGCGTTCTCGTTGTCAATCTCTAGCGTGAATCTGGAATACGTTAATTTCCGACCCTCTACCTTCCTGAAAATGATATTCAAGGATTGCGTCATGTCGTTAGGGGATTAGGATTTCAACGTAGGGAATTGCAACATCTCTTGGATACGACAGACGTAGAAGTAGGTATCTATGTAACGTATGAGTTGCCAGTAAACAGAGGGAAGTTTCTACTGGCAGTGGTTTTAATGACAAGAACGAAACATTTACTTGACAGATGATAAGTGCAAAATAATATTGCGCTACTAACAGCTTATAAAGTCCGTATACCATAAGTTTGGTCCAAAATATTACATATGTATGTATGTTTGACTATTGCGATTTACTTTGGCGAAGGCATCGATTTTTTTCTGATCACCGAGTATACGAAGCTTTCCGCCTGCGCAAGCCACAGAAATCAAATTTACCCATGACAGAAGGAAATGAGTGGCGGGGGGTCCAGATAATCTAGCTGATGAAAAAAAGTTCCTCTCGACTTTTATCTCAATCAAATGCTTTTCTCTCACTTTTCTCTCTTCGCTTTTACAAAGTTATCCGTCACTCCGAGAAAAGTCTCGATTTACGGTTTCAAGCCGATTCGTACTTTATTAATCCGTTATGATCACAAAATCCTTTCCAAGTAGTCGCGTGCGAAATTGCTAGGAAATTTCACAAGTCTTTATCTATAATACTATTCTCTTACGTTTTCGATTTATGCGGTTTGCATTTGATGGATGAGGCGATGCGTGTAGAGATTTGCATTCATGAAATAATGCTTAACGGATACATGCAAGCTTGTATAATTATTTTCCAACGCACAAAATTCCATACAAAAAGCTTTACGTTGTCGCGCATCGCTTCTTTGATTTTTACGCGAACTGACAGCGAGGCAGCAGATGGTCATGTTTTCCTTGAATTATATTAATTCTGTTTTTTCTTTGTCCATATCAATTTTTTAATGTTACTTTGCTGTGGGTTAATTTTGGTAACAATTTTTTTTTTTATATCCTATGAATGAAGATTGAGTATTTTGAAGATCGATATTATATGTATTATTGACTGACAGGAATATAGTAATATATTATATGAATTCGCGGTATTGACTAGGACTGTGTTACTGCGTGCATTCGAACAGGTATATAAATTATATGGGATATATTTTTCAAATTTTTTTTAATTCTCACCTGTCAAAAATGGCGCTTCGGAGAACCAAGCTGTTGTGAAAATCATATCCTTAATTCCGACTATCCTCGTCAAGTTTAAAGCTGGCTCTCTGAATAAAATGTCGAAACAGATAAAAGTACCAAACGTAACGCCGAAGTCTGTATCGAACGTGACGATTTCCGCTTTCTCAGTGACGTTGAATGCGTATTCTCCAAAAAGATGAGTTTTTCGATACCTGCCAATTTATAAAATACGTTAATAAAAATATTTTGCCACTTTCGCAACACATATATTGATGTGTTGTAACATATATTTTTAACGATTTCTAAGAATAAAAAAAAACCAAAGCTAGAGAATGTATTGATCAGTATATACATATAAATTCGGTGATATTTTGTTTTTCAATGATGTTTATGATGCTAATAATAGTAGTAATAATAATAATAACTAATAATGCTAATAATACAATGATATCGCAATTTCATTTACTCACTTAGCAATTACTGTTCCATTACGATCAAAGACAACATTTGTGTTGTAGTACAAAAAATTGTCGCTCGGGCAATCATCTTCGTCGCAGGGTAATTTTTCCGCAATATTTATAACAACGTAGATTTCATAATTTCTGGCTGCACAAGAGATGAGTTTGAGTGCCTAGAATGAAACACTCTATTAAACGCAACAACCTCATTATGTAGCTCATCATCGCGACACACGTCGTTTAAACGTATATTCGTTTCTTGTATTTACAAGAGTGTCAATCTTAGTTGATAATTTGATATCGAAAATACGCAGTCGTTAATTATTCACAATACTTACGTCACTAACGTCAATGCTATCCTCCGTACAGGGTGTATAATTATCATTAGCATCAGGAATAAGTGTAGTCCAAGATTGTAAATAGTTTCTACCGGGTAGACTAACAGTCGTTAGTCCATCTTCGGGAAAAACGACTATATCCGCACTCTGGAACAGATTATTTAATAAGTATTTAATAAGTTTAATTTCCAAACAGTTTAATATCGATTTAATAAAGTTTGCTGCGGTATTGAAAGGAAAGTCCAGAGACGACAAGGTTAATCTCGATTCGCCACAAGGCATCTAAATCAAAATCTTCAACTAAAACGTCATACCGTCCTGATTACCATTTCTGTCATCGACGAAACGAATCAACGCTAGTAGATCCTTGCATTACCAAATAGCTTGCTCGATCCTAGATTCAATTGAATTGAATCGATTCTAATAAACCGCCTATACAGTTAATAAGTTATATTGGTCTTTCAATTTGAACGTCGTCTTCGTTTAATGTAATTCGAACGTAACACCCGGTAGAGAAATTCAAGGACTCCTTGAGGCGTCCAGATTAGATTATATCTGCCATATTGCAGCACACTTCTCGTCAGTACCGAGGGTGGTAATCACATTATATGTTAGAGCGAGGCCAATGTCTCCCTTCGACTTTGCAACACGAATCTCTAGACGTCTAGAGTGTCTCGTTTGAAACGCTGTTTGTGCGAAACTTCGTCCAGCGTAACCGACTTCGTAGTCCGGGAAGCGATGGTCGTCGTGATTACGTGAAAACCACTTCGGTGTAACTAGTGCTTCCTTTTATATAAAAGAAACTTCATAAAGCAAAATTGCGAATTCTTTTGCCCTCGACAAATTTCGCGAGTCTGCTTCATTCTAATTTGTTACGCTACGTGTTACACGGATAACGTCAATATCTACCGTAGCTACTACTTTTATTACCACGATTTCAAAGGTTCTATTGCACTTTTGACGGCAGCGTCATATGAATGCAATATAGTGCAATTTTACGATCTCGGCCATCATTCTGCGAAGAGCTTTGAGCGCGATTTAAATTCTAATTTGTTTGTCGTTCATCTATTCACCCGATGAATCCTGTACTGAGAAATTAAACCAGACGTAGTGACCCATCAGGGTCGAAGACTTTTTCTCTCCTGTCATATCTCATCTTTCCACTCATTTTCCTCGTTCGGTCGATCAAGGTACGAATCTCGAACCCAACTATACCTATACAAAGTCTTACCTCAACCTTATCAACTTCCTTACGTTTGGAACAATGCGAGGAGATTGCACAGAAGGAACCCTGATGTGTGTAAAAGACGATTTTCAGTTAGACCTAAATAATGGTATCCGAACCGGAAGAAATGCGACTAGGAAATGTAGTGGAGGAGAGAAATACCATGGGAATCAGAGAATTGATAAAGTATAGTCGTTCGATCATTGGCCACGTATACGAAGGAACTGCTTGACTCTTCGACGTCCAATAGCCCACGTAGAAAAAGACGAGAAGCAAACAAAGTATTGTAATATGCTTATTAGCTTGACGAAAATTATATTTGAATGAAAAGATCTCATGCGCAAACGTATTATATATAGTTATGAATATACTATGCTTTTTCAAATTGAATTTATCATTTGAAATATTCAAATGTCAAAAATATGACGTCTGCCTTACGTCAGATGGTATTTACGTAGGAAACAATTACATGATAGTCCCGCCTTTATTGCGGACTATTTTGATATACTGTAATGCATTGTATTAAAGCAAACATGCATACATCATCCGTAGAACGCAACACGTTCATTGTGCCGAATGACATTTTCATTATATTTCATAATTTCAATGCAATTTATTCAAGCATTCAAATTGATTTGTAAACATGAAACACAGGCATACAGTACGATTAAGCATTAATGAAGAAACGTGTTGCTCTCTGTTTGCAAACACAATGTCAACGCAAATTTCGTGTTTGTAAGTTAAGCTCGATTAATGCGTTGAAGTAATTATGGGGCATGGTATAACATTATTTCATGTAGATATCGCTAACCTGAGAGATAAGGTAATCAGCCTGCACTTGGTGCTCGTTTAACTTCCGGTTCACGAGCAGTCATTGTACGCGCCTTATCCGGTTAACGTTGCTTTTACTGAGTTTGTTTCGTATTTATGACAAAGGTCTGTATTACGCGTAGTTTTTTGTTTTAACTCAGTACATTAATAACGTGAATTGTCAATGGTAAATAAATTGTTTCGATTAATTTTGTCTAAAACTACGGTATCGTTTTGAAGTTTCGTTAATTGGGATTTTGATTACCAAATGTGTCATTATGGATGTGAATATTTATTCGGACATGAGGTATCTATGTTTTTTTGTTATTGCAAAAATTTTTTTGCTGTCTTTATTTGCTAGTTTAAAATGCCGATTTAATGATTGGAAGTCATGTTGATTAATTTGTTTGAAGTAAGTATTATATATATAAACAGAAATGACTATACGAAAAATCTCACATGATGTAATTGTTTTTCTTTACCTCGTTACTGGCCTGTGCAATGAATTCAATATAAGAATTGGCGTTTGTCGTAGTCGTCAATTCACCGCTGGTCATGTAAACGGGCGAAAATTCTACAACTGCTGCTATGTAGCTAGTAGAATCTGCTGTTGATCTCTGTATGACAAAAAAATTTATATTGAGTAGAGAAAAATTGAGAACTCATGAATCAGCATAGGTATAGGTAATACCGATTAGCATTCGGTCGATAGTCTAAGGAAAATGTTTACTCCATTTGAGATACAAACACGTGGAAACACATTTTTGGTATGCGATACCTGGTGATAAATCGAGGTATTAATATAATGTGGGTTTGAAACGCGGGATGCAGACATAAATGTATTGTAATATGAAACAAGTTTGTTTTCTGATTGAACTACTTTTTATAAAAATTCTACTTTCAAGGTGGGAACTTTTTCTCTATCATTCAAGGTAAACGTCTAGTTTCATGTACAATGCATCTGATATCATTTTAATAGCCTGCCGTATATACGTGGAATGTTATACTATTATGCAAGACAAGTAAGTAAACTTGTAATCAATCAATTGAAAATTTACATCAAACAAGTGTCTTTGCTTAATCGAAATATAGGTGCTTACAATATACATTAATCCACGTAATGTATCTCAATATACCATATATTTTACGTTACGTCTACCGTGTATTCAGACGTAAACAATATTTAATTAATCAAATATTTTGCATCGAATGAAATAATATTAGGCTTTATGGAAACTCATACAAATTTCCGTGATTTCGTAATTATCTCTCTATGGCTATTATCATTCGGTTGTATATTCGTATTTACCTATGTTCGTTTGCGAACAATCAAAATGTACAGACTCCCATGTTTCAAAGGCACGTACGAGTGTTATCTACCATATCGATTTACATATGTACGCGGAATGTAATGTATATGCATACAGTATTATGTGTAACATGCCGTAACTCGAAGCACTAGGGATTTACTATAATGATCTGATGTTCGTGAGCACATATGCATGATATGTACTTAAATTTCAAGAATCAGATAGCACAATTTCATAAATTTCCAAAGTGATATCCACATATAGTCAATCTATAAGTTTAATGTGTTTTTTTTTTGACAGTTGACAAACAATGCAATCCTTAGTAAATCGCGCGTGATTTTTTCCATAAAATCATGGAACTATCTGCTAAAATAGGAAATTATGATATATTTCAGTACGAAACCATGCACATACATACTTTGTAACAAAATTTGACCACGTGTGGCCTGTTAAAAACTTTATTATTTTCGACCTGTCAAAAAGCACATTGTACTCATAAACTTACTAACTTTTACTGCGAATTAGAAAATTCTACTCGTTAACCTCATGTCAGTTAGATGTGTTTTTTGAGATGTATAAAATATGTTCTAATTACCTGTTTGGTATCGTAAATGCAACCCATTACAAGAAGCAACGTATATAGCGCAGTATTCATCTTCATAATTTTTTTATTTAACCTGATCGAATCTGAAAAAATCACATAGACAGATGAGTTAATATTTTTGTATATACATGAGTAATAAATACGCCTGAGACTATTAACTATGTACAAATTTATCATCCGAACGTCTGCATAGTTGGTATCTGGTATCTTGAAAGTAAATTAGTATTTAATTCTTTATTACTAATTTCAAAGTATTTTCCATAATTTATATAATTCGTAAGTCATAAATACTTTGCATTAATTATCAAAGATAATTATTTTATGAACACAGCTAAGTATTACATAGCTACCTATTTTCCTTTGATATGCAATAGATACATAGACATAATGTAATGTTACGTTACGCATACAGAGTCGAATGCCAAAATTATTGGATTACTAATTTTCGACAGGTAATATTTTTATATGTTCCCATCATTTCTCCTCTATGTACAAAGCATATTTGATAGTAGTGGATTAAGCATGGGTTACTGGATCAGCGCCAGTCTTTGCAATAAGTAATATACGAAAGTGATTTATTAGCCTTAAGTCAGTAAAAGACCAGCGTCATTCTTCCCGTATTTAATA
The DNA here is from genome assembly GCA_030142615.1 of Syrista parreyssii. NCBI lineage: Eukaryota > Metazoa > Arthropoda > Insecta > Hymenoptera > Cephidae > Syrista > Syrista parreyssii. The sequence goes on along the minus strand of JARQTG010000183.1, from coordinate 644,819 downwards.
ATCGTTTAGCCTCTTGTAAACAGGAGTCGTTTTTCCCTGAATTTATAGTTTTATAATATCGACTTGAAAAGTTAGACTTCCCACTATACACTGTCTTGAAGAATACGTGTGCAATAAGTCTTGCTAATTCAGCAGTATTAACCATCCTTTTTGACAATTTACCTTTAAGTTACAATAATATACAACGTATCGGTTATATTTTGAGAATCTGTCGGAACCCTCGAAATACTATATAATAAACGAAATTCGGTATTACCATATTTAAATTCAATTGCTTCAGGATAATTGCTTTAAACATAAACTCCATATAGACGCGCTCGCAACAGGGAATAGTCTTGTCAGGTTGTAGCAATTATTGCTCTTTGTCACTTAATTTTAATCATCGTAAGTTGCTCAAAAAGCTTAACGCAGTTTCGAAATGATTTTCAGCCAGTTTTGATGTTTAACTTGCTTTCTGAGTGGTCGTAATGTTTACTTATTATACACCTCAAACTTTTTCAAAGTTTCTAATAGTAAAGTTCCGTAATGCTCTTTACGGAGATTTTCACAGAATCTCAAAGCTATAGTTATTTACTATCACAGTAACTTCGTAGAGTCGCTACACTTTTTTACGTAAATAATAATCGCAGGAACAAGCTTTTCAAATAATCAGTTTTGCCTATTGATGGAATCCTTAATTAAATATTTATTTTATACCGAATAATGACTACATAGACTCGCAATCCGTATACATGAGAACTAACCATTATTGACGCTACGCTCTACTAATATTGATTGACGAAACTTTACGGATTGCTGTAAATTTGCAATATCATGTGAACACCGATAGACTTCGTAAGTTCCTTTCGCTGTGTCATATTTCGAGGCCGCTCATGTCTTTTTGTTGAAGATTCAATGAACGTACGAAGGAATTTGATGAAATACGAATTTTCATGACATTAATCTACTGAAACTTTTCAAGCAAAATGTTCATTCCCTGACGTAGTTTTAATTGTCTATTTAATCTCCTACTATATGTGTATAGTAGGAGCGATATTTTTGCACTAATATTTATTGTCATAAAGACCTTAGTTTCAAATTTGATATTTACTGCCTCGCATTCAAGTACTCGTTACTACCGTAAGTGCACAGTTACTTATGAAAGAGGCTATAGTAACGGGTGTAAGTACGTAGATAATATTACTTTTTCTTTGTCATTATAGATCAACGTGATAACGCTTGGTGGTTTACTTTCGCAATGCTCTGATAAGGGTCGACGATTGTAGATCCAGCATTACCGTATATCGCGTAAGCAGTTGCAATTTTTTAACCAAATATTTGCAACGTGATTACTCATAGAGGAAAATTTAAGTTTTGTTTTTGACGTTGGTGCTTATGGGAATATCGCATGTTTAAACGGTGTTGGTTACAAATTTATTATGATTCATTGGTTGGATTAAATCATCTTGTGAATAATTATATTTCACAGCTGTCTTATTTACGCTAATTGCGTCTGAGATAATTTTTAATTTTCAATAATTACTTTTTAATCGATCGTACGAGAACGTTTTTTCTTTAATTTTGTATGACTTTTATTCGCATCCTTTTGAAATTTGACAAATTTCCAACAGATTCCCTTTGCCTGAATCTCGTTGATTGTCTATGAAAAATTTAAGTACGTATTCGTACGTTAAAGTGAAAAATTAATATATAACATAATTTCTTTGTAGTTCATGACTTCTATAGATATAATTTCGAACGATATAGTTTCCTTCAGAATTATATGTCACGGAGGATTTATATCCCTTGGAGAAATATTAATCGCAATATTGCTTTTCATCCGAAATTATTGAAAATTTTCCGATACTCGTGTTACGTAAAACTAGACATAATATCTTACACGGATATTATTTTACATTATATATACAGTGTGAGCTTCGCTAAATTTCATTTCATATATTTACTGCATAGCATGTATATTATACATTCTGACTTAAAATCAATATCGCACATTACATTTTTATTATTCAAATGGATAATCTCTGATATCTCTGATATCATTACAAACGTTATTAATAATATTATCAACAATGACTCATTCCCATTAATAGCTTTCAGTTTTACCAATGACGAGTCAATTACACCAAACTATGTACATACGTAAGCTGTGACGTCGTATATCAGCTGCTATCTATTAACGTTATCATGGCGAATATAATACCATTTTTCAGTCGAGCATTTAATGCTTTGAGTATCATTTTGCAAACAAAAAACTGATAAAACTACTGGACTAATTTTGAAAATTTATTATTGCACATATGGGTACAAAAAATCAATAAATTCTCGAAAGCAATTTATTTCTTGAAAAAAAAAAAAAAAAAAAAAATTAACAAATACTTTATCTCTGCACGTCTTTACTATAAATATTAATATCATTTACCTTCCACGATAATGACTGATGAATTTCTCAAATGAGTCCTGTATCAATGTACGACTAGATATTCTTCGTTAACCTTATCACTATTTAACGTCTGTTCACTCGCAAACTATACTCCATTGGTAAGTTAGGCACAGTACACGGTGTTGATATATGGACTAACCACGCCCAGCGTGTAGCAATAAATTATATATCGAACTAAGTATTATAACTTTTGGTATAACAAATTTTTATATGCTACAATTTTTCATGGTTAAATAACGCAAGTACAAAAGTCACTTTGTTCACGCATCACGTTCATTAGGTAAATGCGAGCACGTTCATATGCACGCCTGACACTATGACTGATAACACTGATAGCCGCCTATCACTGATAGCTTAGCGATATGAGCAACTTGATAAAAACTATGATTGCATACAAAAATGATTTATTATATCAGTTGCTCGCGACATTACATGTATAATATTTCGTACTCTTAAAGTAATAATTTTTCTTTCTGTTATAAACAATGAATATGTATAAACGATCTGGATCGATTATTCCTTGAATAATGTGCTAAATTTATTCAATTAATAAAATATGCTGCACGGAAAAGTTTAATGTTCAGCTTGGCGTTAGATACAGCGAGCTGTAATAACTTCAGTTTTGTAAACTTCTGTAACGCAATAAGTTCAAGTTATAAAAAAGAGATTAAGCTTTGAGAGAGAGAGAGAGAGGGGGGGGGGAGAGTAAGTGGGAGGGAGAGAGAGGGTACAGGTACTGCAGGTAAATGAAAACATTTTAAGTAGAATAATAATAATAGTATTTCCATGGAAAGTCTTTGTTTCAATATCAATCACAATTAATATCAGTACATCTAGGACAGTAATGCTTCTACGTGCAATACAAGACTAACTAGCCTGTCTTATGTTATCGTTCTGTAGTATCTAAAAAAAAAGTAGTCCAACATGCAATTATTTCAGATGCATAATCTTTAAAAAAAATGATGAGTAACATCGATGTGAATCGTTTCAGGAAATATTAAAATCATCCTTTATAGTCTCTTAAAATTATTATGCTGTTATACTAACATATTGGCAGACAGTATCGTATGTCTGTTATAGATTTATATTACTTATGTGATAAATTGATAATAAAAATAACTAAGGTAAAGTCGTAGCGTCCATTGCAGATTTAAAGGACTTACATTATAAGTCATAAGGCAGCCCTTGCCATGCTGTCGATAGATAAAAATTGTACCTATTAATTATCCTTTGACCCATCGTATGTACATTACATTAAGATATAAATTTCATACTCGACCTTCGTTGCTGAGACCACTCATTATAATTAGTAATCCGATACATCTGTTCTTAAGTTTCGCATCACAAGACCACTGATAACTTTATCGCGTCATATAGCTATTAAAGTTTTTCGAATTATTTTTAATTCTGAGAAAGTGCGACCGAGTAATGTGTCATATATCATCATGCACAAGAGCATAATAATAATTCTGCGCGTGACGAGTCTGTGTATTAATGTGAAAATAGTGAAATGTCACGTTACGTTGAATAAATAGCTGCGTAGAAAAAAAAAAGAGAAATATTATATTGCAACATTATATTAATTTTATTATTCGTATCATTTCGAATAATCAAATCTTGCTCAAACTATTTCCAGTGCTCGCTATTGGTACGTTTCAGTATGTTTACTCGATTCGAGATTGGAAAATAATGTTAAAGACTGAGGATAAAAGGCAGGGAAGTTGGTACGTAAGGATTGTGCAGTCGAGGGATGTAGTTGAAGAATACGATGAGCAAGGATGTGTAAATTGTCCATATGCTGCTCTTAGTACGAAGTTGTAGCAAGGCTCACCAAGTATTTGAATTATCGTGTATATTGCAGAGCCTGCGAACCGATACGACAGGACACTGGGGAAAAGGAGCTAATGAAAGAAAACTATGCTCATAGGAGAACATGCGACGTAATATCCTATGTGTCCGATCGATTAGCCGGAACTGCATAGTTTAAATTTAATAGCAGGCATTAATAAGGAAGTTGGGTATCACTGTTAAGTATATATCTATAGCTAGATACCTATTAAACTCAATAGCCAGGAACGTTGCAGTTTACGTGCTTTGCTGCTGGCGAAATTCATATAAATTTCAAGGGTCAGTATCGAAAAAAAGATTATCTCCTGTGACATAAGAACCATACTAAGTCTTATGTCTCTTACAAGTACGTATATTACACGTGCGATCTGAGGTTAAAACGGGGGATGTGACGTATGGCGATTACCGCTCTTTGTCGACAAGGGTTGTGACTAGGGTTGGGTATGGCGATAAGAGTGAGTGTGAAAGGGGAAATGGTGAGCATGAGAATAATAAAGACTTGGAGAATACAAAAGTGTATGATTTCTGATGAAGCTTTTGAGAATACGTGTTATCGAATGAGTTAAGTGTAACAAATGATAATGGGTGGTTGATAAATAATGAGAGGGTGAATGTAGTAGCAAATCGTTTTCAGAAGGTGAATTGCGTGAGTTAATAAATACAAATTTTGTGAAAATAATACATGCCGGATTTGAATTTTTCTATTTTGAGTTTCGATTTTTTTCAATGAACGACCCTTGGAGCACAGGTCATGAGCACGTGTACGTCACAGATTGATTTACGTCACTCGAGAATTGCACTCGGTCCATAGTAATTTACGTGCAGGTGCAGTTAAATTTCACACGTAAAGGCAGTACAGTATTTTGGATTAAAATTGCGTCGGACTGGACGCGCGACGTTCGCGACAAATTGTGGGATTAAAAAATGACATTTCTATTCAGCATGAGAAATCCGATTGTATTTTATATGTTTTGAATGAAAATGGAGTGACAACAAAATTACACAGTATACAATAATATAGAGACATTTCAATGCTTGCAATATCTTATTACTGTGTAATATTTTTTTTTTAAATAATCCCACGCACCCTTATATTCTCATGGTGAATTATTCTGCTCTTGTAATTATCACGAAGCTCAACGTATATAGGATGGAATCTTCTCGAAACTTTTGAAAAGCTTTTGGCTCCACCCTTGTGATAAATGTTCGTGTCCTATTTGGCAGCGACGGATTTGTGGAATAATAGCTTGTCGTTCGCAGATGTTTCTGGCTAAAAATTTAATAAAAAGGCCTTCCTGTCAATTGGCACACGAGGGCATTGGGATTGTAAGTCATCTTCCACACAAGTAAGATGAATGCAAACACGTATGAAATAAGGGACGAAAGATGAAAGTCGATTCGAAACGCGAAACAAAAAATGGAAGGTGAAAAGAGCGAAAATTTGAGGTGTGACGGCTTAACGATTTCACATGTTGATTTAACTGTGGATGATAATAATGGTATTTCACCCTTTTCCACTCTCTCTCTCTCTCTCTCGTGCTTTCTCACTCTTACGCGCGCGCGCATGTCTCTCACTACACTGGCAAACTCCATAATGGCCGGGCACTCGAGAGATTGGCAAAACTGTCGAGGTTCTCTTCCTACTACCAGATGACGAAGGTTCTGAAGGGTTTTTAGGCAGGTCGCGTATGTGCGTTTATATGTACAATACCGGCTGGCTGTATATATAGGTATGTATGTATACATATGTGTATATAATATATACTTATATACTTGTTTCGGCAGATTTTCCGTTTATCGTTCACCGCGGATTTTGTTTCAGCAAATTATTGCGGTATTACTAGGGTGCGAGCACTTTTCAGATTAAGGTGCAAACTTTAATTATATTATTCATTAATTATGCTTTAATTTTGTGCCAGTTTAATCATACCGTCGACAATTTTTCTGGAAAATAATCCCGTGCGAAATTGACTTACCAACGTGTTGTGGCAAAATTAAATACTTTGATATTAAACGACCAAATTTTTGAACTTTAAATTCATACGAAGGATTGTATTGGTATTGGAAAAATGTGTAGCTTTTAGTTTCACAAATTAGATTTTTAGTAGAAAATATAGTAAAAACTCTGACTTTTTATGTCGTGTCGCAGCTGGCAAAAGAAAAATGTTCCCAAGTCTTCGCGTGTCTGTTTATTCTTATAAAAATGCCTACGCGTAACACTTTTATCCTTTGCGTTTCTTTCACTCGCTTTTTATCCCGTCAGTTTCCTGTTTCTCCTCGTGAGTTTCTCATCTCCGCCTTAGAATATACGTAGCCAGACGCTGCTATATCTGCCGCGAAAATTCGTTTAGTAAAGTAGAAGAAAATCCGCACATAACCTATAACCAAAGTAACACCGACGCCTGGTAACATAATTAAATACTCGATAGTCCGTAGGCGCAATTGGTTCGCAAGAAAATTGCTTAGAAAGAAAATACAATTGTACGTCTCTTGATCGTTAGGTTTTTTTTTTATGTAGTCCAATTACCTTCGCTATAACTGTCGTTGAATATTTCATTTTATGACGTCATCTTCCTGTGATTCTCAATGCGGAAGGATCTTCTTAATCTACGAACAATAATAGTTTTCATATAAACTGTAAATGATGTTCCAGCTTACTAGGCTCTCATTCATGTCTACTTATATTATTATTTATGGGCTACGTTGAGTTACGATCTAGTACGATACAAGCATGTACTATATGCCTATGTGCTACATCTGGAAATACATAAAACGGTATTTCTCAAATATCCTACATATGCCTATGGCTTAGTCAGCGGTTGTTCGTCTAAGGACCAGTAAATAAGTCCTTGCCGTGGGACGAAGCTTTGATATTTCTGGCGTAAATAATGGGGTAACCGAGGTGCCTGTGGTATATGTGCGTTTAGAACGCTTCGCGAAGCGCAGTAAGATCTGCTTGAACAATTCCAGTTAATACGACGTAGTGATATTTCAGTCTTGTAATTAGCCCATTTTTCTTGATTCTTTTTCGACATACAAGGTTATTTCATAAAAGGAATCATTGTGTACTTTTCGTCTAGCTGATTCGTCGAATTCGCTGATTTGCAGACTACGTTATAAACTTGAATTTGGTGGATTTTACTGAATCTTAAAACTGGTATATGCGTATCTTTCAAGAGCGTCAGACGTATGACGACCTTACGGATTATTAGGACGAGATAGAAGAGAAAAGGCGTCTCTTCAACGATGCTAAAAATTTAACGTGGGTAAAGAATTTCGAGTTTGTCGTAGGCTTATGCATATTGTCAATTCCTTGAAATTTAATTGTAACACGTTTATATGTAACTCATTGTCAGTGTACAATCTGTTCAAAGTGGGTATATCTGGAAATCACGTAGTTGAGAATTCCATGCATACCTCCTTTTCAGTTGCGAAGTTTCAAATCGTGAAAGGTTCTGTAAGAAATATATAAGCTGATACAGCAAAGAGAAAAAGTGTACTTCGATAAATAAGTTTATATATTACATATATTTACTTCAATGTACTTTATTGCAATTTTAATATTTCTACGAAGTATGTATCGCTGGTATATTTACATGGGCATGATAGTACAGCCCAGTTGTATCATGGTCGTTGATTTCATGGGATAAGAGCCAATTCTTCTTTGACGATATGACGTCATAGTAGTTCTCACTCCCGATATTATTGTTATGACGTCTCATCGTATTGTAACGTTTTCGATAGTACAATTTCGTATGCTTCTAGTGTACGAAATGGGATGTACATAGGTAAGTGCTCGGGGCTGGCGTTTTTAAGAATTTAGGCGACACGGAATTATATCATAACAAAATTAGAGGTATTTATTTAAATATCGATAGAAGGTACAATAGTACATGGCAAATGATAGATATCAATGTAATTGTCGGTATAGTAGGAAACGTTTGTCAGAGATACGTCCTAATTTGTAGGTTATTTATTCCTCGATCTCAGTGTCGTGCTTTGGTAGCAGAGGATACGCCTATGTTAGCAAAGTAGCCCTAGCGGCGTTCTGCCTAACTAGTGGCTATGGCATTTTGTCTAATATGACTTATCACGGCGAGGATAGTAGATGTAAGGTAAAATGGCGCTAACTAAAGTTTACGAATGAGATCGCAATAATCTCCTCAGGACTTTGATAAAATTCTCTACTTAACGTACTCGGCAGAATAGCATGTGGTAGTTGGCCAGATTTTTTACCTAAAATTTCAAAATTTCAAGGCACTCTGACGTGTGCCTAAGAACATTTAATAATTCCAGGATACCAGAGGAGATAAATGTTTAGTAAATCTTTTAATGATAATCTTTAACCATATTTTTTTGTAGTTTTTTTACATTACTCTCAACTCTTGTTATCCATACCTTTTCGTTTCCGTAATCATGCCCAATGCTAGTAACGAAGTTACTAAAAGTTTGATTGTAAATTTGTCGACTATTGCGTAATTTGCCCACTGTGTGAATTCATACTAGCGAATTCTATTTCACCCGAAATAGTTGCTGGAAATGTAATTTCGCGGTAGACACAAAATATAGTTATACCGTGATTATTTAATTTCGTAATTAAGATTAAAGCGTTTTTTCACAGATTGAAACTTCATTAATTATGCCGTTGTTGTTCCGAAGTCACAATTAGCTGACTCAAATTACAAAGTTTAAACGTGCTTTTTTCCATTAAACACTAAATAAACATATGCCAAACCAGATACGTTAAATTAAATAATTTGTTTGTTGCTAAATTAAATAATGTGTCTATTTTTTTTCAGTCGTAACAAGCAAACTTCGGTACTGCATTCATACGTTGTTTTGCAATTGTCACACCGTCGATAATAGCCCTAAATAATATTTTTAATATATTAACAATACAAATATTCATTACTGTATCGGCGGGGTACAATCGTACCCCACTGCCGTAGTATTTGCGCGACCCCGTTTTCGCCGGGATAGTCAAGAGTTATACTTATAATGATAATATCCTGGGAAACAATTTTGACTCCGACTGTAACATAGCATAGGCTCTACATCTATTCCACACATGTCCCACACTTATCATGCCTAAAAATCCAGCACAGAAAAACTTGTTCAAGATAGTCGTCTTCGGTCTGAGACGAGCTTAGGATCACCATTTCCATATTCAAGGTAGATTTCTCAGACTTCTTCCAGACATAGTTTATACAATCGTCAGACTTAAATTTGTTACGAGGAATATTTGAACGTATATATATTTCACTGGGACAGTACATACAATTGTATATAAAGTAAGGAAAGAGGAAAGCTATTTAAGTCTCTTACTTGGCACGATATTATCCTCTTATCTTAAATACAACTAAATCTACAAGACTCATATTTTTATTACGTAATTACGGATGTAAGCTTTTTTTATAAGTGTCTGTTAACACTAGCTTACCATATTACCATAACCATAAGTAAATTTATAAAGTCTTGCGTTATTACTCTCCGATACTAATATTCATAGAACGAAGCTAATCAAGTTATTTATCCTTTATCGCTACGACAAAAGGCGCAGCTAATGCAGTACATCGAGTTACCGAAGCTGAGATTGTTTGCAATGCTAATTAAGTACAAACAGACGTCAGGAGACTTTGTAAACCATTTGCACTCGTGTCTAAGTACTTTTCATTTGTACTAGAGAATAAATATCCGACGAGTCTACAATTTGTGTCTATCAGCAATACGTAAATTTTGACATTGAACAACAAAGCCATACGGTCGTTTGTAACGACTAAGCGATAGAGGAATAACGGGGGATTAAAAACTTTTCGGCAGACGAAATATAAATTTTCAGTAATTACGGGCCTGATGCGTTGCTCCGTATTAATTTCCAATTTGCTCATAAGTCTGCTGTATTAATTTTAAATAAGTCAAGACTAATTCTACTATGGCAAATAACTCCTTCAGACTGTGCCGGCTTATTGCAAAGTTTTAAAGCCAACGCGAGTCGTAGAATTGATCGCAAATAAAGGACGTTAACCCAGGATGCACGTCGGTTGAAATTCACATAGGATTTTTAGATCGGACAGGACTTTGGCAATGGAACTAGCAATTTCTCAGAGAATCTCCATTGCGCTTTGATATTGCGTAAGAAATTTGGTACTCGTCCAATTTTCGAACTAAGTCACCATTTCGCGTAGGGTGTACGTGGGTGTGATAATAGGAATGTCGTTGACTCGTACATTTTGTATCTGACGTCGACACTATTACGCATCACTATAATTCGTGTCTTACATCATACACTTTTTCAAGCATTATACTTCATCACATAATAATATTTAAACTCACAAATTCTCTCTCTCTCTCTCTCTCTCTATCTATCTCTCTCCCTCTATATATATATATATATTATGCTGTTCCATCGATATATCGCACTAAGTGGAAAACTTGTAGCGCATCAGAAGATTTTCAAGTTGCTAAGTTGCCGAGTTTTCAAGAAAAGTCGCGTACTTGCAAACGAAGGAAGGTTTTAAAGATGACAAGTAGTTAGTAGGATGGAACTATAAACGTCATCAGGTCTAAGTAACATAGTCTAGGTAACATATAATCGTATTATGAATAGGATATATAAACTATAAAATTATCACGATTGACATCAATTTTTTACTATTACTTATCAATGATTATATAATTGCAAAATTGCAGCCTATGAAACACACGATCGTTACTGTTCAGCATATTGATTGAATATTGACGAACTGGCATTTCCTTATGTTCCGTAACTATTTATCCCTGTCAGGTGCAGCTTAACGTGTCAGTTTTTAGATATGCTTATCGCAAGCAAACTCAAACATCGATATAGGTATAGTGGAAATATGTATAATTCATTGAGGATAATAAATATACATATAATATTATTATTATTCAAAGTTATTATATATCGGTATATTCATCTAAGGTAACTGCCACTAAGGGTTACTAATGAACATTCGATTTGATTGATCGTGATTAAAATGACCTTCATTCAACGCAAAACTTCTGTTACTCATTCTAAAGGTAAGTTTTCACGGGCAAGGGACTAAGGGTATCCTATTCATTATAACATCAGAGTTGGGAAAGGACCGAGTTACAATCTCATTAAGTCATTACTTTCACTTTCCCCAAATCCATTTAGTCAAACGGATTTCGGGCTTTTCGGGAAAAAAAAGATCCTTCGTTCTAAAACTTCTCCTAGAATTTCTGTATCCGTGATACGTCATCATTACAAATCATTGTCTGTCGGATGACGTCACAGGTTTGATCGCTCCAACACACAAAGGTCATCTCTTTGGAAAATAATGCGACCTAAATTGCGAGCTAAATTTTGTCGACTGAACATATAGGAATATCTGTAGGAAATTGATCCTTGGTATTTTCGCATTGTATAGATGGCGCGATTCAGCTTAATATAATTTTTATAGCCTTGACGTATATTAGTGACGAAGATTTATATGCATTATTATATATATATATATATTTCATGAGAAACGAGCGAGTTCAAATATTACGAGAAGAGTGCTCGTACTTTTATTGGGCTATCACGTTTCGACGAATGTCTTTCCTTTTCCTCTTCTTTTCTTGGTTCCTACTTTTTGTCTTTTTCTTTTTCGTAAAAAGTACATCCTTTCATTTCGCAGCTTTCAATTTATACGTCATATTTGCCATGCATACGTATCGACTAATTCGTATGCGGTACTAAATGCGCAGATTCCAGAAGTGGGCATATTTCATTGTCACATTCATATGGACGTAATACATATTAATAGGTCAATGAGGACATTTTTGTTCCATTTTTCATATATTCATTTTACGGTTAGCGTATTATTATATGTACGAAGCTCTGCGCACTAGCACGGATCTGATTTATGCCAACATTAACGGCACTCGTTGGAAACGTAAGCAATTGAAGATTCATTTTGCAGTTGTTGGTGGCTGGCAAATGGATTAAAGGGATGTACGTGAATCATCGACAGATGATGCACCAGTCGAACGTTATAGTTATAGAATGGAATGTATTTACGTATGCTGAACCTACTTACTAAGAGATTCATTGTTCTGGTTGTGTCTTTGCAATTTATTGTTTAATTAAAATATCAAGGAAATCATTGGGTCGTCTGCAATTCGCAATTCAATGATCAATGACTTTTATGTACTTTGAGAGCCTTCGGCACTGGTGGCGATTGTGTAGTATGAAATTAAATGAGATATACAAGAAATGTCATTTACGCATCTCATAGTATTGTATTTCAAGAGTTAAGCGTTTGTTTCAAAAGTCAAAAACTCGGACAGGTTTGTATTGAGGATTAGATTGAAAAAGTATCTTTTTAACGTAGAACAAAGAAATGTCGAGATTAAAGATATTCGTGTTATATCTTTTGTATATCGTAGCTGCGTAATTTTCTATAGATAAATAAACTTTGTAATTCACGGTACGCTCTGTTGAATAAAAGGAAAGGATTTTTGGGTAGTCTTTCCGGAAGTGGCTGTAAAATAATAATTCGAATCTTTCAATCAAACGCGGATGAGATTTCATTTTTTCTTCCTTACGTTCCTAGTAGACATTCTCTTCCACAAGTCCAGGGTCTGTCTAGGACCCCATTGCACATATAAAGGCTTTACTATTATATTAATAATGATAAGCGAATAAAATAAATACTTAGAAAAATCTCTTGACTCCTGTTTACATCGGAGAACATGATGTTCACAATTTGTAACATAATGAAGAATTAAAACTGTACAGTAGCCGAGGATCGATGGCTCCTAGCCAAGTCGCAAAGGAAGTCTCTGTTTTACAAATGGGTGGACTTGGGTTTAAAAGCTTCTCGAAGAAATCCATGTACTCGTTAGGAGCTTTTACTGGCTGCGTTGTCAGAGTGAAAATTCACGCTTTTCTGTATTATTCAAGATTTTACATTTTTAAAGAAACACGGGAAAAATCTCTTTCGCGCGTAGTTTATTTAGATTCCTACATATAATTCAAGCCAGTAGTTATAACAAAAAGATGTACAATAATTTTTGTATGATATATTAGCATACATTTTTAAAAGTACAAAATACCTGATTCGTTTAATGAGATTCGTTCAGAAGTTTTGTACTACTTTTTATCCGGAGGTAGCAACGAAATTGGGTTGGTACGTAAGATATGATGGGGTGAATAAAAAATTAATTTCCTACCACAGAAAAAGGTGGACACGAAACGACGTAAGCAGGTGCGTGACGAGATGAACTAGACTTCATAATATTCCTTCGTCGTAACTTCGGCAGACCACGAAACCCTTCCACGTATTATGGCAACGTACCTTATATAATATATTGTGTATACATATAGAGTTACTCAACTCAAAGGTACCAGCTGACAATAATAACCAGTATGATAATTGCCTTCTCCCCTTTACTAGAAAAGTCGTAGTATGAATTGTCAAAAAGTCCTTAAATGTTTATTTCTTTTTCGTAATACGAATTGGCGATCTTGGCAGTAAAACTATGAGAAATTAAAAGATCTGAAAAATAGTCATAGGTGGCAGCACTTGTCATACAGTACCCAGACGGCTTGGTCTAGATTATAAGGGAGCGTAGCAGCTTGCAGTTTTCATTATTCCAAAAGATCTTCCTGTCGCAGTCTTGGGCACGTGTGTCCTACCCCTTTTTTCCTTGTTTCTGTTACTTTTGTTATATTTTTTCTATTTCTTGCCAGCCTGTAATTTTTAGTTATAATTGTCTGATATTACTTTGACGCTTCATTTGCAAAGCTGCAAGATGAAGTAACCATGCTTAGCGTTGGGACCCACGATACCGGAAGCTAGGTCGGACATTGTAGGGGTAGTGGATTCTTTGCGGGCAAAGTCTCTGTCGCCTAAGCGTTGTTTGGTTAGCTTTACTTGGTACATAGATTCATTTTAGAACATCATGTACGTGGTAGTCAGCTTGGTAAAGGACCTTCATGTGGATGCTGGTGGACAAGGGTTGCTCTTCCATTCAATCCGCTGAGCTAGTTCAGTCGACCGGGTCCAGGTTGTGGTCGCAACATGGTCTCTCCGGATCTTCCGATGGTGATTAGTGAGTCTCCTTATGCTACTTATAGCTATGGTCCTTCGTGCAATGGGTGTAGCTAGGGGTTACCTTCATGCTTCCCATATGTTTGCGTAACTCCATCTCTCATATTTTTATATCCCGTTCCGAGGGTTTTTGAGGACCTTGTGTTTCGCGCTTACGTTTTTTTTAATAGCATTAATAAATACACCCTGGTCTCACGAACCACGAAAGGGGTCGTAGCTTTCCTGTGGCGAGGTTGGGTCTCACGAATTCGTGAGATTCGTTTCGAAACGGACAGGATGTGGCCCATCTCGTTTCCTGATTCTTTTCCTTTTTTATTTTCAATCCTTTCTCCTCGCGTATATCCTTTTCTAAGCGTTTCTTCTCTCATCCCATCTTCACCTCCAGCTTCCTCAATCTTCTCTCTGTTTTTCTTCTGTGTCCTATTTTCCTGCTTCTTTTCTACCTCTCATCTATTTCACTTTCCCGTCCCTTTTCCTCCTTTGTAATTCCTTTTCTCTCGCCCATCTCTTGTATCTTTATTTTCCCTTTGCTTCACTATCCTATTCCTTTGACTTCGCTCGCTCATCCCTCTTTCACTGAAAAGGTGGCTAATTAATCTGTGACATGATGTAGTTCCGTGAGTTAGCGTATCTAAATAAGAGCGCTTCAACTCAGTTACCGTCTGTCGCGCACGAAAGCACGCGACATGTCTATATCTCCTGCAGTCTTTCGACTCGACTTATTTTGCGGAAACAATACTTAGAATAATTAACTTTAACAGTAAATACTCCAAGGAACCCCAGGGCACGTACGTGGGTTAAATTTAGAAGGTTGTTATAGCAATTCTAAAATCTACCACAAACCTGTTTATAACTGCAAAGCAGAACCCTTATCCCATTCTTGCTCTTTTGAATTTCTCAACTTTACCCTAAGCTACACGATGAATCTGCCATGTGAAATACCCATGTTATGTAAGACTGAAATTATCCGTCGAATGTCTGTTAGATCAGAAATGGAAAAGACCCTTAATTATCAAAATGAATTCCATCCTGCGTGAAACACACCACTTTACAATCTAACCTAACAAAATTTCATATACATATCAAATGAAAATTCTACACGTGAATGCATTTTAGCATTACGTTTAATGGATCTTTATACGCACATACATACACACATACAGATATATATATATACATTTTCTTTTGATCTTTTACCATCGGCTTACGACTTACTTACCTCGCGACCTCAATGAACTCTAAAGAGAATGAGGTCACGAGTTTGATATTAAAACATGGCACGAGGAATGTTGATGGCGTCCCAAGTTTCTGACTCGCGGAAATGACGCAAGAAAAGGTTTTGGGTCGAGTTTGAAAACGCGATGCAATTCTCTTATGAAAGGTTCTCTACTAGGATGAGAAAGCTTTTGGTGCACAGCTTTTCGTTTTGTTAAGCACTGCCGAGAATTTGCGACACTTTCAGATTCGAAGCAGCTTAGTATGTTTACTTCGATTCAGAGTGCTAAGTAACCGGTGAACTTTGCTGTGGAAGCGGCCGCTCTATGTTAATTTCTTAATGTGGCACGAAAGGATGCTCAAACTGTGCAGAGAACAAAGTTATCCTCGATTTTGGGTATTCGCACCTACTCTTTGCGTACATTATTTAAGACGGGGTTAATGATTACACGAAATTCTTTTTAAGCAATCTGATTGCCATTCAATTATTTAAGTAGCTATTAAAGCCGTTTTAACGCCGTTCACGTGCTTTTACAAAATTCAGATTAAATCGCTGAGAACGTTCGAATTTCTATTAATCCGTACTTTAGTATTTATTATAATGACTTTTTTTGGTATTATATTATTAGAACTGGTCAGTGGACCATTGAGGATCAACGGTGTCCGATAATTTCATAGAAAGTCAGAACCCTTTAATTAAAAAAGGGTGTCGATCCCAACTATTATCTTTTACCACGTTCGATATTTTTTTATTACGAATAATAAAGACCCATTAATTCTTCTATCACCTGACAACGCAATCTAGTTTATGCGTTATTTCTGAAGCATCGATCAATATTACAGTTTTTCTAAATTTTGATCTTAGGTTTCATGAGACAATTCGACAAAATCACTTGATCATCGGGTACTGCTTGACGTCAGACATAAGACGGGAAAAATTCAAATAAAACTGACAACGCTCCACCGCTTCTTAATTTCAGGTTTGATTTTAAGTATACGAGAAAGTTTGACTGCGAAAATAATGTAGGAAGATTCTTCAGCATGGTCATTATTGTCTCGAGGAAAGTAACCCGTAAAAGAGTTTGAATCCATGAGATTTCCGATTTATCCTCTCAATAAATTACGTTGCAGGGTGAAACTTGATAATCGTAATGGAGACTGATTGTAATTTTTATTTGTTGGAAACAAACGGAGACCGATTGATTCTCATTATGTCACCAATACCGTAATTCTTTAGATTCGCTTTGTGATATTTTATTCTAAAACGAATGGCTTTTTTCTTTCCTTGACAACCACGTGATTCAAGCTTTTTACGATGAGTTTATGCAGCGTCGAACTTAGTTTGACTCTTAAGTGTTGCTTCAAGATTTTAGCGTTATCTGTCAAATGAAATATTACGGTTACATTATTTACCTACGTATACATATATATTATAAATAGAATTTTTTATCTTGTAATTTACTTAGGCGTCGGTTTCGAACTGATGCAACTTTATATAAGAAATATATATATATGAAATCCACATCTACCTTGCGTAGACGCCAAAGGGTAGATCCTAGAAAAGGGGTAGTTCGTATTCTGAATTATTCAAATTAGACAAAATCCTACTGTTCAGACCTAAGGATGATGAATTAGGAAAGTGGCTACTTTCTTCGTACTCCTGGCTCTGTTTTCCTTAAGAGCATCGCTCAGTAGAGTAGAAGGTTCTGGAATCATCGACCGCATACCATTTCCTTCCAAAGTGCATAGCTTACGTAGTGGATCTTAACAAGCACCAACGCACAGCTCATTTCTACTTTGTGTACAAAATATTTGGCCAGCAATTTCTGTTCAAAGGGTTTTCTTTAAAAAAGTAAATTGTACGCGTAGCGACTCTTTTCAGTTAGGAATCTTCCCAGGTCTTCACCGTTACCTAACCTGTCCTACGTACGATAGACTTCATCCTGAGAAAACCCCGAAAAGGACAACCCAAAGGAAAAGTTTTCTTTTCCTTTTCATATCGCACATGGCAAAACGCCAAACACGCGTTTGAGTAGAATTTCAATTTTTGGCTTAACCGTCGTACATAAAAATTTCGACTAACAATGACTTGTCTTTATACTAACAGTAAGATAATCACAGTGAATGCATCGTAAATTTTGGTTACGCAAAATCTTTCTTCAAGACATTACACAAAAATACTATTTCAGTTTGCAACAATCCTTTGTAAATTTAGTCTCTTCGTAATTGTCAGTCATTTACGTGGGTCAAGCATGTGCAGTGTTACTTAAGTCTCTACGGTCTCGTCCAGTCACATCATCAGTTATACGAGTGACTTGACTACTTCCTATAGTACGTCATAGTACCTTTTGGTTATAGTAATCCTTAGAGAATCGTTCAACCCTTACGGCGAGACCCTTGTACTTTATTTCCAAATCGCACAAACGCTTCCTTGGTCGCTCAAGCTGTAGCTGATTGTTACTTTGACAAATTACATTGGCAGTCCTACTTTGGAAAGGAATTTTCAAACAAAAAATATATAATACAAAAGAGTCACGTATACGTCATACCAACGTAAACGTTATACTGCGTTATTCCTTTCTTGCAGATACACAGGGTAGCTCGCGAGTCATATCCATGAAATCTAGAAGAGGAGAAAAATTCCATATAAACTTTTTTAAAAATAAACGGAAGTCTACACACACGAGTGCACACATATATACACTGTTTAGATTTTGTGCCGTTGAAGAAGATATAGGACATGACTTCCCAGAAATACTCTAACAATGAACGATCGATGAGTTCCCTTTCTAGAGACGAAAATCATAGTAGGATATATATATATATATGTATTATATATTACTATACTATTATGATTATATATACATATATCGTGACGAAAAGTCTTTAAAGTAGAATAGAAAAGAAAAATATATTGCGAGAAAGATACGTGAAATTACATAAAAAAGGTATCAGAGTTGTACGTAGCAACAGCCGATTTTTCGTCTACAAATGACCGGATATTCTGTCCCCCGAGAACGCGAAATGGTAAACAATCGATTGGGCACAAGACGCACTTTGACGTCATAATAAATTCGATACACGGAATCTTTTCCGGGCTAGTAGTACGGGACTAATCGACCGTAGGCCGAGGTATCGGAAAAGAACCAAAACGCGAGAAAGGATACGTAAGATGGCTGGTTGGTAAAGATTTCGTGACCCGTTACAGGATTCTAACTGGTATTAGCGAAACTAGTCCCGATTTAATATGCGCACCCGGCCCAAATGACACAGAAGAGAATAGCGGTACAGAGGAATTCCGTCGTAGAGCTAAGTTAGTGTCTCTACTATTTGACAAATCGAAGTATCTTCGATAGTCAATACGAACCTCGGAAGGATTTACAATACTTGTAATATTACGGTGCTACGAAAGTCATGCCGCTGAAGTTATTGCTGAAATAATAAAATCGAAACATCACTAGTGACATCTGTGGCTCAAGCGCCTAACTTCTCACGAGACGGACTCGAAAATATTCGATAGATGCCGGAGTCTTCCACTGATTGGCGATACTAGATACTTTGATGGACGGCGTTGAAATAAAAGTTCAAACATGGTCTAGACGTAACACTGTAACGGAGCTGTCGTTAGCACACTAGCCGGGTGGAACTTAGTGACAATCTCGCTGCCGTAGCTCGGGGTGTCTAGTGGGTTCTGATGGCGGTGAGGTTTTAGTCCTGTCCTCGATGATGATGGCTGAGATCCTGACGTCCTCGATAGCCTGGTTGAGTCTGCCTTCTGTGTCAGGCCTGTGTCGGTGCGTCTACTCTGGGGCCCGTTGATCCTCCAGCACGAGGAATCCCACGGAACTCGGGACTTTCTCGACTTTGGCACCAGCTGTTATAACGCTGGCTGTCGGTACCGGCGTTACGAAACAGGAGGCAAAGTCCATGGCGATGTCCTTTTGGATGAACATCCTTACTCTCTTTCCGGCAGGGTCGAATATGGAGTCGTCAGATAGCAGCTATTGCTCTCTACGTTCCCTGGCGAAAGGTCTGACTCTTCCTCCCGGTGACGTCGTGATGTTGTAATGGCTCGATACGGGTGTTGTGATCGCAACGTATCGAATAGATTTTACAATCGGTATTAGTCTAATGAAACATATTTATCCTATGACCCTGGAGTTCTTGGCCGGTTGCGCGCATGATGATGGTAAAAGGGACGGAAATACGTCTTGAGATAGAAAGACGAACGTCAATATTTCGGGACTTTTGTGATGTGTTTTATAACGTTAGAATAGATATATAAATTTGATGTCTGCCATGGTCTTCATTTCTGGTGCAATAGTCACAATTGTACCCGTATTTGACACGATCATCGATATTTGCTACAAGAATTGAGTCAGCATTCGATGCGACGATTTCCTTGAGCCGTTACTCGCGAATATATTGGTGAACTGTGTAAAAGTTTACTTTATCAATTTTTCAAGAATCGGTAACATATGGTTAAATAGCCATGGATAAAAGTGAACTGCAAGAACAAATCGAACATGTATAATAATATACCTTAAACGATGATTTTTAAACGTTGCCGATTGCGAACGTCACGGGCGGACAGTGCACACGCATAAAAAGAACGCATATGTTAGCCATGTGTGATTTACGAAATCTGCAGATTTTTTACTTCCCGACTTTCCCTCTGCGCTGCCCTCTGGGAGTTATTGCTACGAATTGCGAATGCAAGGAAATATGTTTTCTTTTTTCATTAAATCGAAATAGATTTGCATTTCCGTATGATAGAAATTAATTACGCAGAGTAACATTGTGAAAAGTGTAATAGAGACCATTGGACATGTATTGGGTACAAAATACTTACGGTCCAAAGAAATAATACATTAGATCATATAAAGGTATAAAATAACACTGACTTACATAGATTATGTGGGTATTATAGCAGGTACAGTAAATTGCCAAATGAATTTATTAACTAAGTCTTGCGTACACGGAGTTCGGATCTTCCGCCTTTAACACGTCTGTTTACTTCGTCGTTCAACTCGGAACTGTTCTTACTCTCCCCATCGAGGAGAACCACGCTTATTTGTAAACTCTAAGCTCTAAACAAAGCACAAAGACTTTCCGGATATTGAACTCGCTTTGGCTGCCTTTAAATCTATCTTTAACTAAGCATACTGGCTTAAACTAGATATTTCTGCTGCGTGTCTCTTGCCGTTCTTTATCTCAGAATACGTTTCCCATACTACAATTATAACAAATAAGGTGTATTACATTCAGTAGTTAATTATTTAATTTTTATTTTTTTTTAACATTTAGTGGAAAGCGTAGCTTTTTCGAATACAAGGCTATTTTTTGGTTATCTGACACGAACTGCCTGACTACCCGTACCGCACGAGATAGTGATCGTGTGAATTCACTAATGTGGAGCAAATCGTTCCATTAGCAGCATAGATAATGGTTTTAACAATTGTCACGAGGTTCAGCACGAAAATTCTTGCTTGCATTGCAAAATGACATTGTAAATCAGTAACGTGCGAGGTAACAGCTGGTATGGGATATAGCAGGGTCGTTAGCCAGGGGTGTCGAAAAGATGGGGTTTCCAGTCCAGGCAAACTTTATATGTCCTTTCTTTTATATTTAACAAAATTATTAAGAATTCTATCTCTGCGAGATTATAAAAAAATTAATGTTTAGGCTCAATTTTATTAAAATTATTAATAGTCCGTTATTATACGCGTGTATTCACGACCCGTATTTAAATAGCAAATTACGAGTACGTTACTGGAGTGTCAAACGGTTTACATTGCGAATTCGTGAAACAGCATCGCTGATAGAATTGATTAGAATTCGTTGATGGCAGCGAACGTACAGATGAATTGTTAACATTGTTACCATTTATTCGAAAATTGTTGAATTACGTGGCGCATATGTGATGTTAAATCGCTTTGAAATGGAATGTTCGTTCGCACGTATTTTGATGCTTTCGGACGAGAAAGCCTTTGGACTTTGAACTGATCCGTCGTATCGACTTGCCGATCCTGGCGCCAACTATTGGCTACGAGTGGAATCTTCATGTAAGTTATTGGATAGTGATGAATGAGTCGAACAATTTCGAAGGATCCACTATAGTCTTTATCAATCATATATATGTATTAGATTAATCCTGATTATGCACTGGTGTGCAATAAATAAATGATATTAGTTTATCTCAAAGTTATAATAATGACTGATTTTAATTAAACAGTACATCGATTACGATACTTTAGTCAGCCAGTTATGCTGGAATGTAACGTGTAATAGTTTATGCAACGTTTTATGCACGCTTGTATTTTTTCACACAGTATATTTCACTGTAGGCTGATTTATAACGGCCATGAGAAAAATGCAAGACATGCCTAACGCATTTTATGGCTGGGTTTAGTACTTTGAAATATCGCGATAGATATCACGCAAAAGGACTTATGGTATAAGTTAAAAGTTGTTTGGGCTTATTTGATCGTTTTTCGAAAAATAACAAATGTCAATACGCGCATTTGAATTGAACTGACGTTTCCGTTGAAATTCATGTCAAAGTTCAACATGCACATTTTTCGCGTTGACATTTGACATTTTTTAAGGTAAGTCCTAAGATTTCGTATTTTCGCAGTGCTGCTTCTCTAGAGTATTTTACATGTCAAGTATAGTATATTATATAGGTTGAAATACCTACGTAGATTCTTTATGGGACGATGCTCTAGAGAAATCAGAGTTTCCAATCATCTACACTTCGCTTTTCCTATTATTTATACTGGGATGCTTTCTGCTTAAATAAATGCATATACTGCAGAAATGTGACGGGCGCGAAGCACATCCTATGCAAAACTCGAGGTCGGAGAGTCAATAATAACTTTTTCGTGGCGCTTGAGCTTTTCGGCTTACTCTACGTTATCAAAGTGATGTGAGAGATTAATATGCACGATGTCGTGAAATTAAAAATGATTTTCCATATCATTTTTTTTCAATCAATTTTTTTATTTTTTCTACTTTATTAATAAGATCTTTTTAAATCTTGTATCACCTCGTATGAAAACATTGATTTTTACGATTATTCTAATTTTGCTAATGACCAGCGACTACTGTCTAGTTAATATTTTGTTTTGTAACTATTTTTTGTACAATCTCATATTCATACGGCATATGCAAAATGAATCTTTGATAATTTTCTTTCAATTCTCCCAGTTAACTCGAGGTTTCATGTAATGAAGTTTAACGGTTAAGAATATGAATATCCACGTGAGATGTTTACAGATATTTTAAGTTCTGATTCATTTTTAATACTTTCAAGTCCAGTTTGGTATTATTGAACAGTCTTTCAAATTTGCACAGCACTTTTCGCCAGGACGCGTTGACGGATGTATAAGGTGTTCAAATTGAAAGCCAAATATGAATCTTATCTATCAGATTTCCTTATATATATATATATAGTAGAAGAGAAAAAAACCGAGTACCCAAAAAGAATGAGAAATCTGGTCAAAACATGAGAATAATGATTAAGATGGAAGTGATTAGATGATAAGGTTAGAATTTGCTACATGGAGAACCAGGGCATAAAAATTCGGAACGGAACGATCCTGATTGGTTCACCTCTCACCGTTTTCCGAACGTCATGGACCAGCACCCTGACTGCACGCCGTGAACTAGCGCGCGAAGTGACAATTTCACACCGATTATTTGACGACAGCGCCAGCCAATCGTCAATTTGGAAAAGTGACAATAACGTTTCGATAATTTCAAGAAAATCTAACATGACTTTTAAAGGAGAGAACGAATTGCCAATTCTGAAATGCTTATAGGCAATATCAATGTTCAATTACATAACATAAATTAGTTTCCCTTCTGACATTTGGTTTCCGGTACTGTAAAATTGAGAAAAATAAATATGTTTTCCACATGGAAAATATAACTGCGAAAGTAAGTATAAGATATAACAAAGATCATAAAATAGCCATTGTTATTCTTCCCTGCTGTTTTCCATCGTTCCTATATATAAGTAACCTAATTCTTGGAAGATAAAGTATTCATCCAAACTTTTACGTGTGACGTTTTCCGGAAAAGTCACAATGCAAAGTGAGGGTATGGAATTCTTTGTCCACTCTTGAAGAACGTTCTTATAAAAATTTATAATAATTCAGAGAATGATTTTAGTTGTACACGCTTAGCAACGTAGTTCACTTAGCATTTCCTAATGGACGCATTCGATCAAGTTTATTCGAATAATCCAAATGAATGGTTCTTTTTACTTCTCGCATAATTTATAAATAACAAAACCGTTAAGAAAATATTTCGCATTGTCCTGCGAATCTCTGAAAAGCTTTCTGTGAGCCAATACCAGCAGAACCATTAACAACCCAGAGAGTCAGCCCCGTGGATGCTTCACAGTATAGTCCAGATTCTAAAGGATGCGTTGAAAAATCCAACCAAGAGCCATAGATAGTCCAAACACTAGAAGCTAAAGTGAATAGCTAATACTTGACATATATCTGTTTTTTTTTTTTTAATATATTATATACACATACGTAAAATCATATAGAACATAGCACAGTGATGCACTTGGTCCAGTAAATGTGCTTTATTGTTGTCCTCAAAGTCCACATGTCAATCATGCAAGAGAGCTCAGTGAACCGACAGTAAAATCGTAATCCGTGATTTTGGGCAGAAAGGAAGGTGTAGCTTTCGACTTCTGGCTCGACGTTATGTGCCACGGGTGTGTCGGCTCGGCATGGTAGTTGGGGATGGTTAGAGGGCAGCAAGATGGTAGAAGTGGGGGTTTGGCGAAGCTCGAGTGGTGGGGTTTGGCAGCCGTGAAGCAGCAGTGCGACGCGACACTAGCTGCCACGCGGTTGTCTGTAAACCTTTCTCACTATCGAATCTTCTCTTTAGTGAAAGTTAGTGACTGGCTTGTCTGACTAAAACGCGCTTCCTCTACTTGCTGCTGTTCTACATGTCGCAATAAATAATCGCGTGCACGCAAAACTTCCTTCTCGTATGTTTCTTGCATAATAGTACAATTCGTCGCGGCCGCCTTAGTGTTCTTCGATATTGTAGCTGTCTATGCTGCTCGTCCTTCCTTTCGGATATTCTTTCTCTTTTCTCTGTCGTGTAAGGATCCTCCTTTCTTCTTCTTTCGGTCTCATTCCTAACGCGCAGTGAACAGTCTGTGAAGTGTCGGTGAACATTTGTCTGTAGTGGATTGTATTTTCGGATAAGATTGCAGTAGTGATCCTTCTGTGAAAACCGTTGGCTGACTAGGTCGGCCATCTCGTAGGAAAATTGTGCAGGTGAGTAAAGTGTAAATTTAACAATCGATATCGAGAATCGATACGCTGAGGTTTTTCTTGATTGTAAAATACCAAAACTTTATCCGCGCCATTGAAAACTTGTCTATCTCGTTCTATATTCTAATGAGAGAATGAAATAAGTATTTCTCGAGATATATTCAATGTAAATATAAGAGTAATAGAAATTCGAATTTTACGACTTCCTCCAGCTCTTATTTAAGGTCGTCGATCGCGCTGTCCTTGCGTGAGAGTGTTGCAACCATACAGATTTTAGTTTCGATAAAACGAGAAATACGTGTTCGATACGTGAAACCGTGAGATTCCAAGGGATCAGCGTGGTATAAAATTTCGATATGAATATCCACTATAAATAAATTACACACGACCGGGAGTCCGTAGCTGTACTGAACTTTGCTTTCATTTTTAATATCCATCACCTAACTCGTTTTCATTGCTTCACATTGCGTAACACTCGAAATAATATATAAATAAATGGTCGATAGATGTTCCAACATTTGACAACTGAGTACAAGGGGTAGAGTTTATCGTCAAGTACAATGGCGGGATGCAATTAGGATGATTAAAATCCCAACGTCCATTGACAGACATCAAAGGTGCCATTGAATTATGAAGTCAGGCTGCATTAAGCTTGCTCGTTTCGCGTAATAAAGCGTTGGCTTTCGATTAACCAAATAGTCATTCTATTCCAGGGTCATTCGTTTCAACCAGCAGAACCGCGATAAACACGAAGGGCGTGCGTGCGTGTCTCTTTGTTAACTTGCGAAGCCTCAAATTTTCTATGTCTACTATCACCCTACCTAATTCTATTAAATATATGTGTTTACGTGCGTCCTCGTATGTCTACGATTGCCTACGTGCGTTTTGGAGCGTATTTTATTGTGTCTTTTACATACCCATTATATTTGGTTACTCTTGAAAGTTTGCATTTACGTTGCTCTTAAACGGAAACGACACAACGATCAGAGTAGATATTTATTTAATTCGTGACGTAATATTTTGGAAGGAAATATTCCTGTATACATTTGCCGACTCGTAACTGCGGAGGAAATAAGTTTTTTCTCTTTGCATATTAAGCAATAGCATTTTCTTGCTGAGACCCTCGTTCTTTGTTCCTCTTAACCTTGTTACGCATAATATTGGAATAAATTCTCGTGGATCTTTTAAGTTTCGATGAAGATGCGCGTCATTTTTATGGTCAGTAGTTATGTTAATGATCTTAACCATAAATGTTGCATGATACCGTTTATCATAGGCCTAAGTTGAAAGACCTGGCGGGCTTGGGAAACATAGCAATAATCCCTACTGGAATAGCATTAGCATAATAAAAAGTTGGCGACACAAAAAACTTTAATATAATATACACACAGCAGCTCAATGGTGTCTCGTAGAAATGGGTCCATTTCAATTCTTCGCAAGAGTCGTGTGGTACGGTATATTTGAAATGTGGGATAATCGCGAGAATGTAAAACTCTTCGATGAAAAACCCTGATAAATTTTCTCTTCCCCCCTTATACATTCATAACTAGAAATCGGATCAGGGGGTTTTTCATTCATTGCAGAATGTACTATTCAGGACCGTAAAATTGACTAAATATTATCCTCCCACATGGTGTATTATTTTAAACGCGTTGATTTTTTTCAGATTTCAATACAATTTAAAGAATTTATTTTAATACGTACTACTGCCTCCCCTCGTACGTCCCTAAATTAACCTTTTCGCTTTGTTATTCGGATTAGGAACTTTATTAATCTATAAAGTATACGTCGCCTCCCCGAAGCATGCGACTAGTCATATATCCCGAAACTTGAATGCTTGCGAATATTTGGCGTCGAAGCTGTTAACGGCGACAGCGAAACTTAATGATTTTTCATGAACGATTCGGACCGCAAATGAATCCAGAGCAGTTTGCTTCGACGATATTAGAGCTACGGAGCAATCGATACGACATCAGGACAATTTAAGAAGTAGAATTTATCTATCCGACCAGTTTGTTTTTTTTGAACCATTTTCCATTCAACCCTGACTTTTTTTATCTCCCTCCCCTTTCTTCAACTTCGTTTCTCATTACGCACCGCTATAACGTTACAGCGTATATATTAGCCCGACTGTTTTTACCCCCGCGTTACTAAAGACTGTCTTTCACAAAAATGTTTTCCTCCAATGGAGAAACGTTAGTTCCGATAGGAACCACTACGAGCGCTTTAAGACTTCTCGTAAAGGCAAGAGAATGTATGATAAACGTGGACATTCATACGTATGAGGATATATAATACATATACTATTCTATTACGTTATGTAAGACGTTATTATAGTACAGACCAAAAGGATACTCGAGTCCTTTTTAAGTAGTTGCAGCCTTTTCGACGACTGCTCCTATGACTCTAGAGATGTTTGCCCGTTAATTCAGGTGTTTGCCGAAAGCCCACTTTAGGGATGAAACAGGCAACGGCCCTAGGCCGGTATATATACATGCGTGTATATATATATATATATATATATATATATATATATAGTTCTGTTGAATAACAGAAGAAAAGGTGGTTCTTCACGGCAGTACGATGTACAAACAGAGAGAGCGATAAGAAAAAGAAGTCGAAGCAAAAAGAGGGTGGTATAAAAAAAAAAGTAAGAGGCCTGAAGTAGAAATGATTCGATCGAGGGTCTCAAGGGGTAAGGTAATTTTAAAGATTTGCCTATCTCCCGTGGAATTTCAACTATCATCGATTGTCGTTTTTTTTTAACAATTATTAAAAATACCGCGAAATACGCGTGCTGAGCTTACCGTGCGAATACCAAGTTGCGAAAGCTTATATCCCTTATCGTACACTGTCCACAGGTATCGGTATATCGGGAACTTGGATCTTCCTATAAATGTGTCATATATGTGTCTGTAGTATATCTATATACATTTTTGTATGTTTATAGCGAATTTCACGTAGTTAGTTAATTTCATTCACTGTTTTATCATTACGGGGGTCGCGTGAAAATTATTGACAGTCTGACGACTTTGTGATCTTTGGTTCTCGCACTTGGTACGGTGCTAGTCATGCTGTTGGCTTATTTTCTATGCCGTAGTTACGCGAGCTTCTCATTGTATTGCATAGAGCATATATGTAAATACGTATGCGGTCTTGCATCAGCACGCTGTCCACGTGTACATATGATTTGTGGGTGGTAACAGCTGTTGTACTTGAACGTTTCATTATGAAGCTCTTGTCTGCATGCGTTATCGGTATGGCGTTATCGGTTTATATCGTACGTGTAATTTATCTGCCCTTCGTATACGACGGGAATTCAGAAGGTCGAGTGCGCGAGGTACCGCTCGATAGTGGAGACTATCTTGTTTCCTGAAAAAATACGTATATTGTTGTATCCTTTATTTTAGGGAATGTCAATCTACCGAGTGTTTGACGAATTGCTCAGAAGATAATCGAGCGATGACGTATTTTGTTATGTCCGATTGTCGTATTATTAATGTGATCGTATGAACGGTTTTCTGGGCATTTTTGTGCATCAGCTATTCGTTGCACGTCGGTATTTAGGTCGGTTAGACTTTTCTGTGCTTTTTGTCATTTTGATAAAATACAAATTTTCATTTCTAATAATCCGGAGTTTGTAGAATCGTCAGTATCCATTGTCGAGATACGCGGGGCGTAACGTTAGTATTTCGTAAATTGTTTTAACGAGGAAAAAAAGAAATATTTATTATGCATTAGTGTGAGCAGGAATTTTTTGCTTTGATAATGGAAAAACCAAAGTTTATTGAGTTATTAAGCAACGAACGTGTATATGAGATTGGTTCACGGGTTTTTGAAATTTTGACAAATTTTTCTGTTTCTTCAACTATATAGATATACTTGGAGTTGTTGATGGGCTATTAAGCGTCTATTGGACATGCGTTACTTGGCACCCTTGCTGCTAAATTGAAGCGTCACTGTACGTCCCCTGCTGACCGCGTAGCAATCTATACGTGTTAATTGTGTAAAGGACACGTGCTTAAGCACTTTAGCAAATTAACGGGCCTTAATAGGCTCTAGTATGATTACTCAAGAATAGCTACCTTCACTCCAGTCTACGTTGCTACTCCAGTATGTCGTAGTACACTGGAACTGTAGTTTGATTCACGTTTCACCTATCTTGGTTAAAGATTAATAATTCATAATAATCGCTGCAAAATTAAGGTACGTTCGACGTAAACCAGAAACATCAACAGAATAGAAGCGTCTATGCTTAAGTTACACGAATGTTACGTAACGGTGAAATTATTTTTCTATCTCAAGCATAGAAACCAGAGTGACGTTTCGAGTAACCGTGAAAATGTTTGACTTCCACTTTTATTTTCTTTCCTCGTTTTCAAGCCTATTTCCTTTGCTCTCAAGACTCTCAGGTATTCCTTGGTATGCATGTTATTTTAATTACTCGGCCGGATATCCTGACCGTCATCCCTTCTGCCGCTACTCTGACAATGTAATTCGATTGCGATCCAAATTTTTTCCATTTGCACTGACACGGCGTAAAATATTGTCATTCGTGATCTTCCAACTTTTCAATAGTACGTAGCGACAGTTTCTCACGCGCCAGTAACTTTGATTGGCTAAAATGCCATTTCCTCGTTGCAATGCAGCCACGACGCTCGAGAATCCCAGCGAGCGTCTACCTTGGCTATAAGAAATAGCGAATGGAGATTTCAGTGGTTTTCAACATTGCCTCTCGCGAAACACATTCTCTCCATAAAGCTCTGGATAATTGAATTGCTCTGTATGCATAGATTCTGCGTAGTGTCGTCAATTCGTTTTTTTCGAAAAAAAAAATTTCAGACATCAGCTGCGTATTCGTACGTTCAGCCAGGGACGCATACGAAAATCCCATGTTGAAATGGGGAAAACCGAAAAGACAATTTTTCATGGCAATTTCCAAAATCCTGCTTCACGTCTCACTCGAATTGTACGAATAATGGATATATCGTGTATTGCGTATCAACCCTCGACTATCGCGCCATTAGCCTTCGTTTCGTTGGAAACAATCTGTATCTATATATAGGGTGTCCCAAAATTGAGTTAACAACGGGGTACAGCAGTGCTCCTGAGGCAGTACGGGTCATGAAAATGACATTCGCTTTACTTGGATGTGCTTAGTTTTTCGACTGGAGCCGTTTAACCTCTTCGGTGCGACCGACGACTTTAGTCGACAGCCGTGAAATGCGGCCGTCGATATACACGACCGATTGTCGATTTTAGTGACAACATATGGGTGAAGAGCCTCGTACCGAAGAGGTTAAAGTTCGTTGATCAGTGTGAAGCTCACGAATACAGTAGGCACCTGCGATCTCAAAGTTTTCTGCCCTTGGCCCATAGCTGCAAATCGAAGGGATTTCGATAAAACGAGAATAAACAAATAAATATCACGTAGTTCAATTTGAAAACAGCACGCATCACAACGAGGGATGCAAGTTATGCAAATTGAATGCATTCAAGAGTAAAGAAAAAAATATCCACGAATCTTTGCCAGAAATGATCTACATTCGTACGGCGAGTAA
Organism: Syrista parreyssii; assembly: GCA_030142615.1. NCBI lineage: Eukaryota > Metazoa > Arthropoda > Insecta > Hymenoptera > Cephidae > Syrista > Syrista parreyssii. The sequence goes on along the minus strand of JARQTG010000183.1, from coordinate 614,371 downwards.
GTAATCCCGACATAAAGACGAATTTACCTGAATAATCATATATGTATATACATTCCTAACGTGAAATTGGATTGTGACGTATTTTCTAAATTGGCATCACTTCAAAATAACTGTACCATATGACAATGCTTATAAAGCAAATACGCGACCATTCAATAGTCTATAAAAACGTATATACATTACATATGTGTAATTGTCAAATTTAGACATCTGTGTGTTAACCTAGCATCATTCTCCCGGGATGATCACGTTGAACCTCAATGACTCAATGCTTTTTAAATGGGATATAAAATCGCGCCAGCATTCCCTGGTTAACTTGATTGCACTTGAGCCAGTCATCTTACACGAGTGTAGCATATGTGAAGATGGCAGAAGAGATTACACGGAAAAAAGGTAAAAGTACACTTTGTGTTTGTTCCAGCTTGACGATATACGAATTCCATTTCAAATGTCTTACGGTGCATTACTTTCTAAGTATTAAGCTCGCGTTTGGTATATGGTATCTGACTGGTAGCTTACTAGCTGGCTGCTGCTACCTGACAGCTGGTGGAATCGCACATGCTGGCGCAAGTCACAGTTGCACGCGGCTTTCTTGCTCTGCACGAAATGACTCGTGGGTTAACTGCCGTGAAATACGCAGTACTTGTATAATAATGCCAGGACACTAATCCCAGATTGTGGCGAGTATCGCCCCCTTACGATGCCAAACCGTTACGTATTTTTTGTGCCAAGTACAGGCTTGACGGATGGTGAACATTTTTCGGGATTCCGTACTTAATCCTTGGGGACGTCGGGGCAAACCGCTGTTCGACCGATCAGCCGAAACTTTGCAACCCGATGGAGTTGAAAGTAGCAAAGGAGTTTTTCTGTATCTCTCGTCACATTGAACCAGCCTAGTTATACCTTATTGCTGGCGGCATTCTTGAACGTTGGCCCCGTGAATCAACTCGCCATTATTCTTCGCCGTGCTTGCTATTACACAGTGAGGAAGAATTACTTGGGAAATATGTCGTTACTTTTACCATCTCTTCTTCTTATCACTTTGTCCATCTAACTCTTGAGATTCTAACAAAGTCCGAATTTCGTGAACTGACGTTTTCGTTGGTTGTTTTTTTTTTTTCTCTCGAATACTTAATTCATTGCTAGCATCATAAAGCACGTTTGTAACTTTTGTTTCCACGGATAATCGCTTGTCTGCTGTTACGCAATGACTGAAGTTTTTTCGTTCCGCGAGTAAACGAGTTTTTCGTGCTCATTTTGAATAAATCTTTTTCGCGTTTGCTCTTAACGAGGTTTCCTATTGAAAACTTTTAACCCCATTCACTGTCGCTCTTATTGATACTTGTTCCCTTCCTCGTCAAGCTCATTCGTTAGCTTCGACCTTGTCCTTACCGTTTCAATGGGTCACTGAATTTCTGTAAGGATGCTGTGAGAGAATGGCGAGACGCTTGACAGTTAAAGAGGAGTTTCCTAAAATTTGTAAGATGGATCGACGTGATACCATTGTCCCATTCGGGCTAAAATTTTTTAAGGCTTTATACGTACCTTACATGTATATGGGTTCTAGGTTCGTAAAAGTAATAACTCGATACGCATAGAGTGTAGCCCGTTGTGGCCATAAACTTCCTTTACGGACTCTTGTCGTTTCGTTCTGAATGCCAATGAATCTTCGTGCAATTTGCACGGAAATAAACACCACGAGATTTCGAGTAAGTGTGAAAACGATGGCAGACGCGAGAAAAACGTGGAGAATTCGTTTTGGCGAGTGCTTTTAGTGGTCATCGCGTATCCAGCGTATTCTGAGTGGAGAATCTTGTAGCCGTAAATAGCCGAGTGATCCGAATAATAGGGTGTATGGTTACCGGGGCTTTTGTCTATTATCGATTTCTTATCAAATATCCTATCAGACACCCATATAGGCGACATCCATAGCAACAGACGATCAGTTTTAGATTTTATATAATCACCGGTAGGAACAATTGTTGGCCATAGTCTTGTAGATGCAAGTTCTAAATTTTTATTTATTTATTTTTTTTTTAATATTTCCGTCTTATCCATTTCTCGCTCTTCTTTTTAGACATCGAAGAAGAAATTTGCACTCACGTTTTTCTTATACGGAATGTGTACAAGCACGTGCTCCGCGTGCACGGCTATGGTTGTATCCCCATATCAGTGTCATGGTCGGGTGACTCTTATATATTGTATATCATAAGGTGTTGGCCCCTCGAAGTAGAATTGATATAGCCTCTTCATATAAACATTTTCTCACGCTCGACAATGTCGACCATGTGCGTTGAAACTGTACTGCCTGTCATAATACGTATAGCAAATTCTGTAGCCAGTGATACAATACAGTGCATGCTATGCATAGGTGCAGTTGCAGTAAACAGTTGCGTATGGTGCATCCGGAAATCCCATTAGATCTGCACATACTGGCATTTGACGTCTATCTGATTCACACCTCGAGCAATATTAGTATTGTCACTCATGATCGTCTACGTGATCATTAACCCATAGATTATTATCAGTGCAAGAACCTGCTCGTTATGTAGATCGTTGAATTGACAGACGCAGTACCATCAGTTCAGCGAAAGCTAATGAAACCCTTTTGCGATCGATTTTGGGACAAATAATGGCACCCAGACGGTATCTGTAACGTATCGCGAAGAGCGAGTAGTAGGGAATTGAGTTATGGCGTACGGAGTATACAGTGTATGCTTCGACACATCCTGCATATTTATTGACACATTTGTTCCGGCAGGTCACGTATGCTTTTTTTTTTTTTTCACGCATCCCTTTACCGCTTCACGATGAATGTGTACTACCCCTATTGTTGAGCTTTTTGTTGTAGACGGCAAAGCTACCTGAATACGGCCAAAGCCTTTTTAAATTTTGTTTCTTGAAACGGAACCGATTCACTCGTGCGCACTCTAGAGGCAATTTGGAGTTTCGCAATTTAATAATGATACAGTTCTATAGAAACGCGCAGAAAATGGCAAATGTGAGAGGGGTTGTGTTAAAATATACTATAGATTTGATTGCAGGCATATTCGGTGAAGGACGTATTTTTATCTAGCATAGGTAGGTAAGTGTTTGTGTTGCATTTTGTTATTCAACTAGCTAAATATAGTATCGAGTTTGCTATCGGTTGCGACTGATTGTTGGACGGATATGGAAAAGCTCGATTCGTAATTTTCTATCTGGCTTGTGCAATGACGTTCCTTAGAGTGACATTTAAGATTAGGCATAGTTCGATTTCAGGCGAGGACTCAGGTTTTTGAATTACTCGTACGTATAGTCCGATCACGAGTAAAATAGTTTTTGAGGTGCCATCGTTCCTATGGCTTTAAACGTATAAGAGTCCCCTGAATACGAATTCTTACTCGTGGGATAGCTGTATAGAGAGGCTATAAGTTTTTTGAGATTCACAAAGTTTTACAGCCTCAAGTTTTCCAAGCGTCAGACTCAATTTGTCGTGGTCCCCGTTATCAGATGCAAAAGGTTTCTCTTGGGAGAAACTAGGTAAATAATTTTTTTTTTATTTCGCTCAAACTTGTTATTTGGGTACAATAATATGCTCTGGGTGGAATATCTTGAGTATCGTGATCAAGTTACTTTTTGCAAATTGTCAGAAAATCAATTGGAAATATTTGCGCGTTACATAACGCAAGCTAAATTATTTCTCTCGATGGCTCGTGTCCTCGTCTCTACTCAATCGTCCAATCGTCTGGATAATTAACGTAAAGTGGATTAGTCGTAATGGGTTTACTAAAATTAAGTGGAGTAGATCCGCAATAATATCGGATAAGAATTTATGCAATCACCAGTTTTGCCTAACGATGTCGTTCTTCGATTAAAGTACATGAGTCGTCTGTTAATATCGAAATTGGTCGTCGTTTTCCTTTTGCAAATTGTTACTTCGTACGCTTTACACTTGACCAAGCCTAACCCGTCACTGCCGTTAACGTGCCGCGAGTTGTTCATAGTAAAATTCATTTAAGTACTCCAGTTAACTTTTACCCGTCTGAAAGCTAAATTTAAAATGGGTCTCCAGGTTCTTTTTTTTTTTTGCGAAAAGAGAAAACGAATAAACGTAATCTCTTGGCTAGGTGGCAAAATCATTCTGCTACTCTAGATTAAAGATATTTTTTAATTATCAACCACTTAATTGCACAGTATAATGTCGGGTCCTTTGTATCCGTGCGGATCTTGGTAATTGCAACGAGCATACACATAAGCCGCTAATATTATTTGGCTGGGAATATACATATATACACACATATAGTTCACGTTCACCTAGGAAAAATATAACAGTGGCTTCTTGCTTAGTGGAAAGTGACAGCCTTCCTAATTACCCTCGTACAATTATTATCAGTCGTTGCCAGACGAAAGGCACTTACTGCTCATCCCAATATATTGCACCAATGTCCATCGGCCTTAAAGAGCATAATTCTACTCCGTATCACAGCTTGTAGCGGAGTAGATATCTGAACTGAAATGCGTTCAGAAAAATACAAAATACAAGTCGAGTCCAGTCATCTTATTCGAGCACAGCTGTCCGCTTACGAGACTATATTTAGGCCCCTCATACAATTGATCTGCTCGCACCCGAAAACTGTATCGTAGTGCAACAATATTAGATGCACCATAGCTTTTATTAATGCTTATTAAATCATTTGTATGACTATATATATATATATATATATATTAAAGTGCCAAGAATATAAGGGATCTGTTGTCTGTCTCTAACCGTCGATAGACTGACGATATCGAGGTGCATCGAATTTTGCGAATGGAGGTACAAGACGGAAGCTGTAAGCTTGGTACAAATTCCCATGGAAACACGTCGCGAAGGAGACCCGATTAAATCTGTGTTGGCGAAGCTGCGATATTTGCAGCTTTCGTGTGCATTAAGGGAAGCTCGCTAGATTTTATAAAGCAGCATCCACACGAGATTTAAATAACATTTCTTCTTCTCTGTACGGAATTCGATGCAAGCACGTTTCGTGCACGTAACTAATTTCTAAGCTGTATACTAATATCACGCACTAAGTGATATTCATTATATCGCGTGTAACAGCTGCTCCTGTCTGTCATCGCTTGTATTCCTAACCTGCTTTCTGATTACGTATGATTTCGCGAACGGGAATTTCTCTCCCGTAAACCCCAGCGGTATAGGTATATTTGCCAGTTTGCAAAAGTCGAGGCAAACTTGGATTAGCTGATGTATCAGCTGCCTGCTCTAGGATAATAATTCACTTTTCGAAGTATCCGTAACACTATTGGCTCGAGTATACAAGTCGCTTTTGTGGCTCGTGAGGCTTTACTGTACATAATACATGAATATATATACCTTAGGAATATACTACTAATATATATTATATATCTATCACATACTTGCGTATAACTGAGTATACGCGTGACTATAGACCCATGCGAATAGTATTACATAATATATGTTGTGTGACGTATATCGAGTATGCACAGTGGATGTCAAGAATTTACACGTGACGCGTGCGCATGCATCACCAAATGCAATGGGATGACTTTGTTCGTGAAATTTCAAGTTGAATCTGAGACAGGCAGTAGCTTGTTGCATAATTCATTATATTTTGCTGACTACGACGACATCAGCTCGTCTTACCTTCAAAATACAATAGACGTCCCGGCGTCTTTTAATTTAATAGAAATTATACCCGATCAAATAGCTGCTATTAAGTATCTTCCTATCGGGATACTTCTGTGCCTGCGATACAGTAACTGTTATAAGTTAAGCTTAGCTTCGTATACAACGCGTAGTCATTTTACGTACTTAGTGCCAATACCGAGCGTACACTTTACTTTAAGCACGTCGACCGTATTATTTGATTGCGGGTTGGTAGTTTTACGTACTGTCATCTAGCGGACAGACTTTACTCTAAGCCTGTAACGCGATAGTTAAACGACGCGCCTTGTCTACTCGTGTAAACCTCACGTAGTCTGCTTCTGGGTACTGAGGATTTGAACGACTTCCTCCTACGCGGTCAGTGGAGACTCTGGTTTTAAGCCAGCTAGACGTGGCAACGATTTCTCCGACGATTAAGCACTGCGGGCAGTTTTGACAAATCAAGCTTCGTATAATTTAAGCCCGGAGCAATGCTTGAACTCGGGTACGGAAGCAAATTTATTTTATTTCTAAGCATAACGTGTTACGAGCCATCACTGTTGTCGAAACGTTATCGACTAGCAAGACTAGTTCGGAGCCGTAAAGCTAGGTCAAGTACGGGTTGTCATGAAACTGTGTAGAACACTGTCTGACAGCATTACTAGACTTGTTCGTACCTGCCATTAAATCTGTGGTTCCTGTTGAGGTTTACTATACTTGTATTGTAACAGTTGCAGTATATTTGTACGGTATTAGGCTGGAGGTAAGTGATTGATATTTGAAACAAAACATTGAATCGTTGTATGTAAATCGTGCTTTCGGTCCTATTGTCGTTTAGTATTGATAACCATAAATTTCAAATGTAATTTGCGCCATGTGCTTAGCACGATATACTTATTATACTATGTAAAAGAACGATTGCTATGCTAATGGTACTAATTTATGTTCGCATGGTATTTGTCGTTGCTATTACAGTGTATTTCAGTATTACTTATCAGCCTTAATTTGATAATCGTATACTTTTTATTTTTAATTAAACTTCAGAACGCGTGTTTATCTAGTGAAAAGAAATATTTTTGACTCCGTCCAAATGAATTTACCTTGCTAAATTGCAAGGCATTTTAGCCTTAGGAAATTAGGGAAATTGAAGACAAAAAACGATACGTCGTCTTTCGCGCTGTGACGCCTCTCGTGGTTAACGGTCGATAATCGATGGGCTTCCCTGGGTCGTATCGCGCGATGATTAAACTACATAATGATAATGGTCATCTGATTCGTGATTGGCTGCTCAATTCGGTATGGATTCCCGCTGCGACTCAAATTAGTTTACTAGTTGTGCGTGCGCGCTTCTACGGCAATACGTATATCGTTAACGAACTGCGCCTGTAGTTGTGCTAAGGGTAACTGATAATGATTAATTGCGAAGTGTACGTTTATATGTACGCGTTGCGTGTGGGACAAAGGTGGAAAAAAATGTTTGTAATCAACCCTGTGAAATTCTATTGAATATACTGTCAGAATTGTGCAATCATTGTGATTCCTCGGCCGACGTATACATTGTCTTGATAGATGAGAGTAGCGCAGGAACTTTAGATCGCTTCGTTCGTTTACTGCATCGAGTAGACGGGCGTTTAGCTGCTTTACAAATCTTGTAACGTTATAGCTGACGATAGAAATTTGGTCGTCAACTATTTCATCGAGCCACATTGTTATCCTTGCTATAGTTCTTTTGTGTACAAGTATACAAAATACAACATAATACAATGTAAGACTCAACATATTTTCTTTAACTAATTTCACATTTGTCCGGTCAAATGTATCTGCAGGTACTAATATGTTTGTAGGAATTGTTCAAATTTTATACACTTTCAGCTTGCGTACGACGTATATATGGTAATGAGGAAAGTTGTCGGCCATTATGGACAGGATGGACGGGACTGATTTAAAAGCGGGCCGCGTGTCCAGAACTTTTGCTGCATTAAACACTTTCGGCGTGTCTCCCGTCAGTTTGGTCATTGAGGAAAGTCCGTGAATTATCGTTGGATGAGAAAACTTTTGTACTCGTTGCTTTTCTCGCGGCAATCGCCCTAGCGTCTCTGTCACTCGCGGAATGCGGAATAACAAAGATTTCTTCAACACGCAACATTGGATTCTACGGAATCTTATTACTTCGCTATGGGATATTATTTTCATTGGATCAGTGCCAGTGGGAATATTAGAAGGAATACATTCTGTATCGTTCGCACAGTACGTGCGGTTTATTGGCACAGAAAAAATGTTATTCCAATTAATGCATTGTAAGTCAATAAAATTGTTGCACAAATGGCCCTCGTTATCCTTTGCATTTCTCCTATGTCTTACGTCTGGTTATTCTTCCGTTCAAACGATTCTAGTTAACTGCGAGTATTGTGATAATTTTATACGTACAAGGTGGGACAAAGATTTTCTTCTCTTTTCAAATATCCCCACTGGGATAACTGCTGTCCGACTACTTAACGTGCCCCGATAGATCTGTTCATGTGGGAACAATGGCGGTTACCGAGGGGACTGGTAAAAGTGGGAAAACGAAAGGACAATAGAAACGCCGTAGGTCAGATTTACTTTTGCTGTGTATTAGACGGCTGTCTCTCTTTTATATTTTTGCACGTTGATCATATTGAACGGTATATTTTCTGAAGGTTGTTCACGGCCACCGCGTACGTTGTGCTGCGTTATGACAGATTTATTGTATCGACGCAACGATACAGATATATTGTTTTGGAATTTCTCACGTGTTTCTAATCGCGAACAATTAGATTGGAAGAAATTTGAGTTTACTGTTCGTGGCAGCTTGAACTGTGTATTGGAGGTAAAATTGTTGTTGTATAAGAAACCTTTGTTTCGCATTACTTGCCGCGTATATAACAAGAGTGAAATTGTTGTTGTCATTACCGTTACGTATATCGATCGGCTGGGTGTTTTGTTACTGATTAAGTCACTAATGAAATTAGTATTATGAGGCCTCCGGTTTATTTTTTTATAGTCTACTATCTACAGGATATCGAAAATCAATGGTGCAGCATAGATATATAGATATACGGGGATACGTTTGATAACGTAATATTGGTTATTAATTATAGTATGGTGTAATCCATGGTACGTAGCTTTTGAATTTTAATATGAAATACACTGAGCTTTTTATTATGTATATCAAAATGGTGTACGCGCTGTAGTATAGCTGTAGCGTACTTATGTAACAGTGCATGTGTATCTATATGTATATACATACTATGTACTATAGTTTTATTCAAATCCACGTCGAACGAAGATATCATTGGTAGCAGGATAGTCGATCTTTACGTATTCTTGGTTGATCATAGCGTGGAGAATTTTCTATAGGATTTTTCGGTATTCGTAAAATCAAGAGAAATACGTTGAAAGTGAATTTTTTGTGAAAATATTTGTTTAGCGAAAAATTGTGTCTCCTAAAGGGCAAGTAACTGGAAGTATAGTTTTTTTCGTATTTTCTCCACGCAATTTTTTCAAACAGATGAATTAGCTCGGATTGTGCGTTAGGAAAAAGTATCTCGTGCCGAAGACAAAGATATTTCGTTGAAATTTCGATTGCAAGTACGTCTTGCTCCTAGTAACCGTATCTTTTACAATGTTGGCCATTATTTTCAGGAAAGCCGCAACACTATGGCGGACAATCATTTCTTTTTTTTTTTTTTATTTTTCACACATTCTGATGCTTTCGCGAAATTGTTTGCCAAACGATCTGCACATTTTACTGGCAATTTTTCTCGATCTGTTTTCTCCTATTACCGTTACTGTTTTTCATATTTCTCACTATTCATTGAAACGCATACTGTTAATATCAAACGAATGTATTAGCCACAGAGATTCATTATACAATAGTATAAATTTATTACGACAATATAGTGCATTGTTTTACTTAATTCATTAGAAAGAATTATGTAACACGCGTCATATGTATCATATAAAATTTCGCAAAAAAATATATATTTTTTTTTTTTCATGAAACCGAAAAAATAATGAAATGTCACAAAAGACATAAAAACACTTGGAGTGTGTGACGTAGTATTATAAATATTATCATTTTTGCCAAGCGAGTATACGTGTTGAAATTTTCTCAGCCGTGGGGGTGAACGCTTGAGCGTCAGTGGTTTCTTTCCGGCGCCCTAAGACCTCGTCCAATCGTCGGATCAGCAATCGATTTACCCGCTGCCAAATAAGAGACAAGACACCTCGAAGAAATAACGTAATACTGCGAGACACACTTAAATCAATTTCATTTACCAGAATCGAATTATCCGAATGAGGCGAGAGACGTTCGAACGTAATTGTCCCATGGCGACAGTTTCTCCTGCTTCTTCCGATGTGTAACACGAATGAGCATCCTTCGGATACAGTAAATAAATAAATCTTCGTAAGTGCTTGGCACGCTCGAGCATTTCACTAGGATGCGTATATTTTTAGAGTCACTTCTTATTGACGAATTGTCTCGTCTGTTGTTTTATGCAGATCCCACGCTTCTTCTGACACTCAGTTCAAGCAGATCTTAGCACGTACGCACTTGACGAAATTGGCGCTCGAAGACCAATTGTGCCCGGATATATATTATTCGTATTCTATACACGAACATATATTTATATTTGCAGAGAATGGGATAGGATGGTCCTGTATACTATATTTATAATATTACTATATCGATGCGTTTATTCAATATAATAAATGATTATAGGAAGATCGACCCCTAGTTTAACGTATAAATGATGAATTTATAGGAAAAGTGTAAAAATTGAGAATTCAACGAAATCCTCAAAATATATTTAACGTGGGAGCAGGCTGTTACAATTTTGAAATATTTTCATAAGTTTTACTCTATATGCCGGTGACGTTTGATAAGAAAATTTTCGCTCTGGACCTTTCTGTAGATATCGCGCGAACGAGATCTGTATGCTCTTGTTTCACGTGTATTGTGAGCGTCCCAAGGGATTTTCACTATTCTGTGTTACGCGACAGGCTCTTTGACGTATTTGGGAAAGTTGGTCACGCGGATAGAGCGAATCCTGAATTTTAAGGGAGACAAAACATGCCAGAAGTTCTCGCTTCGCACGTGTACAGTCACGGAGCTACGAAATGTCCTGCATTTCATTGGTGATTCTTTGCAGCATTCGTAAACGTCATTCCGGCTCGGTCCCGTCCATAGGCTATTGCAAATCGAGGCAACAAGGAACAATTTGTATTGTCGCTCCTGTCTTGTCGTTCCTGCATTACACGTGAGTAATTCGCCATTCAGTTAGCAGATCATTCATTTCATTTGGTAGAAGCATAATGGACGAGGTCAAGGGTCAAGAATACAAATTTTATTTATGATACGCTGCAGCTACTCCTTTGGCAATTCTGTTCTCAGATTCTATCCTTGTTACCAGGGTCCTGGCTGCCTTCGAGTACTCCGAGTGTCCATTTCCAAAACCTCGACGCATCGACGCTCTCCAGGTCCTTTCTTTCCAAAACGGATTCCATGTGCTTCATATCCACTTTCCTAATTTATGTGTCTCCATCCGCAGTCTGTGACTTTGTCTTTCAACCTCACGCGCAGGCTCTTCTCTAGCTTTTCAAAGCTCAAGTATCAGACGTGCTCTAACGAAACTTGGGACCACACGTACACGTGTCCTGTCATCACACTATTATTCGTACAAGACGTAGAATTTTTATGTTAAATTTACACCAGTTTACTGTCATTTTAAATACCCATAATTCTTGCAGCAGCATCGTCAGGAGTTCGCGTTCCGAGTCAATTTGGAGTCATTGACGACGTGGACAATTTATTATTATAATGACAGATTTCGATAAGGGTTTTCTTTTACGGCTTGAGCATATAGTGTTGACGCGACGTAACAAGATAAGTGAAAAATTATATCCGATGTGAAATTTTATTACGCCGTGTCATAATAAACAATGAAGTTTATTCGACGTACAATAAAGTTTGTACCTTGTACATTGGATGAAGGCAACGTAGGTTATACCGCAATAGCTACCCTGTTATTAAGTTCCGCACTGGGAAAGTTTGCAAGCCTTCCAAGTCAGCCAGGGTATTTCGAAGATGATAGAACCGAGCCTTGCGATTATTAATAATTAATCATAGCGCGCCAAGTTTGTTTATCTGCGACGCAACGAGCGATGAAAGTTGAAGAAAATAAGAAATTCAAGAAAATCGACCCTGATGTTCTTTTAGGTGAATTTTTTGTTTTTTTGACGAATGACGTTACGGAATTATTGTCATCTGTAAGTTCTCTATGACGTAGAGCGCATTTTATACCATCATGATGTTGCGGTAACTCAACTTAAAATGCCTATAAGGAACGTGGCTATTCAACATATGTTATACTCTGCCTTTATTTCCATCTCTTTTTTTCGCTTCGCATATAAAATTCACCGCTCTTTCTCACTTGCCAGTACCTACTACAGTCCGACAAGCTGTCACGCAATTTTCGTTGTGCTGAACTGAAGTGGCGGTAAATCGTGTAACACACGATAGCGGTTATTGTCGTTTTACTGACATCAGCTGATATATCCGTTGTCAATACTGTATTAATTGGAGATGCGCAAAAATTCGTTAAGCCTAGTCTAGAATAGATGTAAATATATCGTGAATTATGTAGAACTGAAATTTTAATTAACTATTTTTTTTATTTATCTTGCCAAATTTTTAATTGGTATTTAATCCGAGGAATTTGAAGATCAGACGATAGACAGATTTATATAACGCAGTCGGTATCGTCTTCTTGAACGGTTACAAAAGTTAAATTGTTACATTCCACGAGGCTATTTAGAACTTTACTGTGTTCACAAAGTCGGATGAAAGCTCGCTCCTATTTACTCACGATATTGTTACGTGCCTATACATATATACATATCTGTGCCATAAGCGCGTATCATTCGAGCGAATTTGTCGCATCGAAAACGCGCCTGGCATTGTTTTGGCCACAGTGGTAAATCAACATCGGTAACAGCAACGATAACAAGTTCCAAGCGTGGCTGAACACAGAACTGTTGATCGATGAAAATAAGTTTTTGCGAGCTTGATAAAACAAATTCGATAAAAAACTCGTATCAGCTTCCTTCCAGCTGCTGGCTTAGCGGCACTTTCTTAGCTTCTTCCGTCGCGAGAATTTCACTGATCGCGAAATATGAGCCTTTCACCGGAACTATATTCAGGATAAGGGTAGTATCAGATTCACAGTCGATAAGTAGCTAAAATCCCAAAGAGGATTGAGCCGAATCGATACTTTGAGTAAATTCAAGGCTTATTTGCTTGACGTTGATAATGCAGTATCATGATTGTGGAAGAAATTAATAATTTTTCAGGATTTTTGCCAAAAACACACAGTACACAATAGCGCGTGGATATTTCACGCAAATAAACGGCCATGACTTAAAGTACGACAAAGAAACTATATTAAAAAAAAGTTTAGAACAAAAATGTCCTAACGGTACTTTTTAAGCTTTTCACATTTTCGAAGTATCCCTTTTGCAATTCTGTGCCCATTTTTTCTTGTAGAAACTATAAACAGAAAAAAGTTTTTTCCTCAAAATTCCCAATCGGTCCTTCGCGAACGAAAGACATTCTCAAACTTTCTCGTCGTAGCATTTTACTTTCATTTCTTCTCCCTAGGTCGAACGCTAGAGCCTTTACAAGAATAAGGTCTGGTCATTTCGTCCAGCATCCTTCATTCGCTTGCTGCGTTATAGGTAAGTAGACTCGCAGCCAGCTCTTCAATTAAGGTAATCGGTGGTCGCGGTTAACGTACGTGTACTGGTTTAATCGTGCACCGATGCAACTGCAAGAGCGATGCAGTTACACACACACACACATACACGGCTGAATATGTCCGTTGAAGTTTGCAAGTCAAATGGCTGATCGCGGATCGAAATTTCAGGGTGAAAAGCGGCTTGGTACTGTGAAGTCAAACTGTCGACTTAACTGTCGAAACGACCACATTCTGGTCTTGTGCGAGCTTGCGCCATCGTAATACTGGGAAACAGTTAGTTTCGTTAGGTTAATGAGCTCCCATTGATTTGATTCGAACGAGACTATTGTCACCCTTTTGATATAAAATAGACGATTGCCAAGTGGGACGCGAAACGATGCGATAGTTACGTAACATTAGACGTGTGCGTGAACGCGTGGAGATATCGATTTTCAGGAGTGAAGACGTTTCTGAAGACAGCATCTAGAATGTCGGTGAGTAGCTGTATTTTTCAAGCGGAGTAACAGGCCTCTTCGCGTTATTAACTCACGAAGTGGTCTCAGAGGCACGTTGGAAACAGTCCAAGATCCGTTGAACTATTTTCTCTCGTTTTCTTTCCTCGAGCTTTCCCACGGGAATCGTTGCCAGTGCAAAATTTGTCTGGATCCAAAGTCTCGGTAACTCGCGTCTGTTATTAACGTCGCTGTACAGCTGGGTGAATCATCCTCGGAGAAGTGTAAGACTCGTGACAAAAAGGCTGAGTGTTTAAATGCAGAGTTTATATGGGAATCGACAAGTGCTGCACAGTTATCAACTAATATCTATTGATTTATCCATGCCCTTGGTTTATTGTAGATTCACCGGGTAACGTTAGCCGGGTACTCGTAGATATATGTACATCCTTGTCATGCATACAAATAAGGTCGTACAGGACTAGGATAAGAACGGTGACTGAGACTGCAGGCTAGTCTTCATAGACCGCTGTAACGGGTTGAACGAACAAACGTGTACGCGATATATGAGAAATGTCGAAATGACGTTATAATCGACGAAATCTTATTCCGAACAAACTATGAGAATCGGTTCCCTCGAAATAACGAGCTTCAAGGATTTCCTGTCAAGCGTGAGTATGAAGCATTTCAAGTATCGATGGCACGAACGGTTTACATATTTACGGGAGGCACGCGGCTTGATAAATTACGAGGACGTTAAGCCCAGCTGTGACGAGCAAATAAAACATAAATTACCTTAATTCATCTTGTGCTTAGTCGGGACTATCGATTACGTAGGTGCAGCCGATTGCAATTGACAGTTCGCAATTACGAGGAAGTTAATGCCAGCAATCTGTCGTTAACGTTTATCCACTTAGGTTGTCGCGAATGTATTTTTGTGTTTAAACATTCTAGGGATGAAAGTAGGGAAATAATAGGACGTTTTAGAAAAGTTGAGAATAAAACAATGACATTTGTGTAGAAAGGAGGCTGCATGGAGCGATATTAGTATGCGACCTGCTTAACCAGGGTAATACAAATCTTCAATAGTGTATGCGCGTTCAAGGTTAAACTTACAAGTTTGGTATGAATAATAATTGCTCGTTGTAACCGCTAAGGTTGCCCTGTGGGCTCTTGTCAAATTCATGCAAACTTGTCGAAATTACTAGGTTCCAACCCTGCCATTATTTATTGTTTAATAATTCATCGCGCGTTCCTATATATCGATCCTGAGCTTTTATTCAGAAGTTACTCGTGCGGTACCATGAACTCTATGTGCTTCTGTTTCTTTGTTAAGGTGATGACCTCGGTAACCTTGGGATCATGTAGTCAGTTATCATCAAAGCAGCTGGCTGCCTCCACCATCACCACACCGTCGGTTCAAATGAGGCTTTAAATTGCTACGTCGCACGGAATTATTCGGTGAGTCAATAAAAGTATTCAATGTTTACGTTCGAAGGTAACATTTTGGAGATTCGATGTTCTCGCAATTGTCGGCGTGTGTCTGCGTGTGTGTCTGTGCTGTATTAGACGTACTTTAAAGTCCTTTCGCGTGGGGATGACGATAATGCTAATAGCCATGACGATAGTGAGAGGAGGAATGGGTCTGTATGGAAAAAGATCTCGGTAGACAAGTTTCCCACGGAAATAAGTAATGCTCGAACTTTGAGTATTATACATCATTCATAGACCTTGGGCTTGTTGTTACTTTTCGTTCTGTAATATTCATTCACCGTGGCAAAAGCCACTCGTTCCCGTAGAATGCAACTGGTTACGTCTTTATCGTTTGTGCCATTGACACTTTTCTCAAGTTTAATGACGAGAGAATTGGCCCATTTCCGCAAGCCCGATATACATAGGTATCCGCCCATTCGCTTGAGCTTTTATGGTTTTGCATACCGGACGCATGTCACTGCGAAACGTCACTCTTGCCACGTTCATTTTTATTAGTTCTGTTCCGAGCTTACGACAGGAAATTCCTACTGGAGTCGTAGCGCTGCTCCTTGGCATTTTCTCGGTCTTGTCTTGTACTTTTATTCCCGTTTCTCTTGTTTGCTCTTTTTCTTGCGCGAGGACTCTTCTTGAAAACTATGCTAGAAGCTGCAGCAGACCTTGGTTCTCTCATTGCCGACGTGACATTGCATAAGGCGAGGAACTTTCCCTGAAAAGTAATGTGCGGTTTTACAATGGTGTAATCGCTTTGAAAAATTACTACTGTAACTGAATATCAACACGTCCATACGGTACTTTGCGAAATACACGTGTCGCTACGAGGATCGATTTATCGAACATTCTCGATACACGGTCGGTCGGTTCATTCGATTGCCATGACTCGCACGAGCATTGAAGTTTTCTATACTAAAATCGAACACACGTCGAGCTAATTATTTTCTTTCTACTCTGTGGACGTCATTCTTTTGTCGAGAGCTTAGCTCAGCTAGTGATCCCTATTCGTGTATCTCTACCCGATACGCTCGATACGATTTTCTCACGACTACTAACATTTCATTATTCAGCAGTAACTAATAGAAAAAAAAAAAGCGTTAAGGAAGCTCATTGAGCTTGCATAATAGCTCGTGGTATAAAACGAAACTCTGAACGAGCTTTTCTTACCGTATTGAAATGCAGAAAAGTACGCATCTTCCAAAGGCACCTGACAGTCGTTATACATTATTTTCCTCGTTACTCCCAGACTCTTCCAATGTCCAAAGCCATTTGAGTTTACCAACCCTTTATCCATAGCTTTCAGAGAATTCACACGAGACCTCGTAAATTCGAATGACCCGTGGTTTTGCTAATCTCGTAAAGATAACCCGTACGTATTGTCGTGCTTTCACGAAACGCACTGAAAGGAACGTCCGTGCAGTGAATCACTACGGGACACAGTGAATACCGAACGTGAACTAGATTCAAGTGTGCATTGCCTAGTGTGTTTACTACGAAGTTAACTGTACGATTCAAGTATTTAGTATTTACCACGGCACTGTTTACCATCTACTGTTTAGGAGACTAATCTAACCTAGAAAATGTTTAATCGCCAGGATCACAATGCTTTCTACATACCTGTCCTAGTACATAACTCGAGTATCGAAAAGTCAGCATTGCCAATGCTTGGTATCCGTGTACTATATCCATGCCAAATATATTGACTACAGGCACACGTGGAAATTCATGCTGTACGGACAAAAGGGATTTGCGGCCGAATACACACTGCCGGCTGAAGCTTACTTTATATTCATTCTTCTCTCTTTTACTCTTGCACTCGACAGAGACACATACGGAAGCACTATTTTTTTTAGCACCCCTCCTTGTACCCTCGCGCTTGTACTCGTCACAGCAATTCCCTGGTTACGGCATCCGTACTGACTCGGACGGAGAGCGTATATTTTTTTGGCACTGTTCTCGTACTCTTGCATTCACCTTTCGTCATTTTCTACCGGCACGCGTACTTTATAGTGTTACGTATGGGCTGTACGTAGCTAGTGTAAGTGCGGGTATACGTAGATCATAGTCGCGGAGCTTGAAATATTTCGAGCACTTTTCTTTTTCTGCACTTACATTTCGTGGCTACCCTCGCACGGAATACCCACTGGGATAAAGCGTAAAATTTCCTGGCACCACTCTTCATACAGCTTCATTCGAATTGTGCATTCACTGAGCCGTGCAAGCTTGACACAGAGCTCGCAATGTCTTTACAATTGTACTGTACGTATAGCTATATATCTCTTTGAATTGTCTCTTCTTTATATCTATGGGCTGTAATTTTTAACATTTTTTTTTTCTTTTTCTTTTTTTTCTTGGACACTTTTCATACGCTTCTGGCTCTACGTGTATATTAATGTAGCTTACGTGGATACGCGAATGGTATGTATTTGCCTGTTTCGTGAATGTCGCTGGGGCCGTTTTATCGAGCCTCCACACATTTGTCAACGGATCAAAGGGTAATACATACTAAATGGCCACAGCCGTACCAGGCGGGTTTATTGTTGCGTTATGATAGTCAAAATGTGCCATCCAATTCGGTTATCTCGACTCGGTTGTACCATCAGTGAAAAATTCAAAATCTCGACAGACGTCCTGACAGAGAATTGTACCCTTGGGTGCCGTAGTGTCACGGTTTATTCGTCTGAATTTTCTCAGCCAATGAAACTGAACGAACGTAGTCATATAGGTGTGATACCGGTGCCCTTTGGGAGCTGTTTTATCGGATGTCCAGTTGCGTGGAAATTGCTTATCTCCTACTACCCTTTAAAGAGCTTTTGTGCTGTTTGACAAATAAAAACTTAACGCTCACTCCCGATCGGCAACTTGCGCACTGAGAAACGTATATTGTCGCTATGAAAATTTATAGCGTTTTTCTCACCAATCGCGCTTCTGCAAGTAACCTGCCTCGTTATTTCGTCGAGTGGCTACTTTTTTAAAAACTCTATAGCCACATTCAATCGATCGGATATCTACTTGCTTTTGCTATTACTTTGCCTTGCAATCGGTTACTTGAACATTTCAATTTAGTAGTTTTTTGCCGTTTACGTAGAATACCAAAAAAATGGGCCACGACTCTAGGCGACGAATCAACTTAATTTTTTTATTAAATTCACATACGAGATACGTATATTCAACGGGTCGATATTCACACGTGCAAGTTCAATTGCCAAAGTGAATCACGCAGTACCTCTGGAAGCCGTCGGGGATACTTTGAATTTTTTTTTTAACGAAGTCGAATTTTGAAAAATTTTTTTACGACTCGCAGATGGGAGTGGTTTGATATATATATATATATATTTTTTTTTACGACTTATCGTGCATGGCGAATATATTGCGTAATTGCTCGTGAGAGAATCTAAAAAAAGTACTTACATAGAAAACTTAATCTTCCGGATGACGAAGCTATCCCGTTAATACTAGAACCTTAGAGACTTAAATCCTTTATCTTTAGCGAACAAGAGAATCCCATTTTCCTTAAGCGCATTTCATTAGAGCACGTTGAAATTACTGTCAACCCAAACTTATCTGGAACATTTCGAAATGAAATTCTAGCTCTTGGCGTTCTTCAACGAAATTCAATAGCTTCGCTCCGACTGTACGTTGAAAAACCTATAGCCGCGTGTAATCCGTATGTACAAGATCCAGTACGTTGGGGGTTCATGAATTGTTGCGAAGCTTATTTCATAGTATATACGTACCCAGCGACATATAACAAGCCTAGGAACTATGTACATTCTTGTATCTTACTGTACATAAATTCTAACCTAACTAATCTGTCACTGGATCTCGCGCTCGGTCGCAATACGTTTCAACGGCGACGAAACTTCCTCGTCGTACGCGACAATCATTCTGTAATTGGACCAAGTCGATATTACGTAAATACACAGGAATTTCAAAGAGCCGCAAAGATCCCACGAATAAGAGTCAAAGGAACACGATTCGCAAATTTCCAGCAACAAATTGTCCCCTGATAACCTGGTGCAGCGTATACAGTCCCAGTACACCCATATCATCCGTACCCAATATCGCGATAAATGTATCGGCGTAATTAATCATTTTCAATCTACAATTTATCTTAATCGCATATCGCTATCGATGGATTATTTGACACAATAAAAATGTTATCCGCCGTAAGCTCGTTAAAATTTGTCCAGTAAAACTTTGTCCATTATAGACGTCAGCATACACGTATGCTTTATCGCTGATATCTTAATGGCTCGCAGGATCTTAATGAATTTCGCACAAAAGCAACGGGCCAAGTGGCTTCCGCATGTACTGTGTTAAAATCCTAATAAATTGATAGAGCAAGGCATTTCTAGAGTGTACCGTGTGTATTTACACAATATACCCGGTGAGCCACTAGTAGGATTAGAATGAAATCACACGGAGAATGTCAGGCTATTCGCTCGACTCTGATAAATAGTAAACGACTGACTCTAGAATCGCGTCGTGTACTTCAGGCGGAATTACGATAGTCAGTCTCATTGTTCGACGATAATAGCATCTCTGTTGTTCCCGACGTCTCTTCCCATTGGTACCTGTGCTCTTTATTCAGCACATGATTGAACAGGGGGTTTCGTAGGGCTTAAGGACGCTAACGAAATGCATCGTTCGCACATTATTCTTGTCTCTTTTGTGTCTTCTTACGTCTCGTCTATAAGAAGCGAGTGTGCCCAGTTCCTTCGTACGTCATTCGCAATGCCTTTTCATCGAGCCGACACTCGTATACAGAATACGGGTCCGTAAAGGTCAATCTTTGCCGCTAGTCATCTTCAATCTCAATGTTCCTTGCTTCAGCTTGCTACCCCCTGGTACATTAAGGAAGCACGATAACCAGGAGTCGTTTTAATTATGGGGCATCGTGATTGACTTTACGACGTTGACACGTATAACGCACCCCCGTGTGTCACAGGGGTCGTTATACACGTTGGACTGAATTTTATGTACGATCGCAGCGCCATTATCGACTGCCTGAATATTCCTGTTGAATAATCAATAAATTACGATTCGATGAATTTCTTCAACAAGGCTCGCTGCTAATCGTTACTGCGATTCTGTTTCAATGTAAATTATTTGGCTTTATCATGGATACCACAATTGTACTGGCTTTTCTTCAGTGCGGTGACCACATACGTTTGTCCTGGTTACATTGATACGCCTATACGTATCTTTATCGGTTACGTCCTCAAAGACCACGCGCGCTCTCGTGAATAAATATCCCCGCGAATGTTATTCGTCTCTGCTTCAATTTATTTGCGAAATCCATGTCGCGTACTTGGGATTTCTTTAATCGAACCGCTGGATCTTCTTCATTTGCTGCTAATGCATTGCGAACGACTACGATAAGGGAAACTCGTTATCGTGAAATACTTTGGTAATAAGACGGACAGCTATTGCTGTTTGCACGACTGGCACTCGTATTGCCGTGTACGACAAAGTGTACTTAGGGTCGTGCAGTGTTATGCAACTGTACGATAAAGTATATGTTGGTCCATTAGATAATTGTCATATCGATTAACGTGTGCATCATTAATTTAGTCATGGTGACGCTTTGTGGGAGTTATGGACTGGTTATTTTTCGATGCAATTGTGTACTTGTAAAGCCGCGTTGCTTGGAATGCAAATATAAATGTTGCGACTGAAAAATGTAAGTTTGGATATTTTGATTTTTTTTTTTTTTGAAGGTTTTTCATACTTTTATAATTTTTTATAGTGACAAATTATGAGATACATTCTGATCCAATAGTATTTGACGTATATACGTGCCTTGTACTGCAAGGGTACTGTAATTAAGTGTTTTCTTTAGAGGCTATTAATTTCAAGTGCGTAAAGCGGTTTCTTCGTGGGTATGGTTAATTACGTGGATTTAATTCATCGAGTAAGCTGGAGTGTATTTCCTGCTCTTCCGTGTTACATGTTACTGTTATCGTGCGCTAGGTGGGAGGCGAATAAATTTATTGAAAACTCATTTAAATACCGTGGGATTGGAACTGTAATTGAATTGTTGAAAACAAATACATGAAAATGCCTGTCCTTATTATCAGTGCACTGATTATATGAGCTTAATGAAATATCATTTATCGTACCAATTGTCATTGGCAGTCGGAGACGTCGAGTCGGTTTGCCTGATTGTCAGATCGATTGATCTCATACAAATGAAATAATTTCATGGTGAATTTCCAGTAGCTTGAGCTACGTGAAACGTGAGTCGAATGTATGAATTTTTATGAAAACATATTTCACTGAATTCAAGGCAAGACTTGAGTAGTATACCTATACCGAGCACTGGAACTAGAAATTTCAATGGAAAAGAAAAATCAGATTGCGTCTGCTAAGTTTTCCCTTTGGTAAAAGCGCGTGTCTGTAATTGACGTGTGATGCATATTTACGCATCGGCAATATTATATGCTATCGTAAAAATTCAGAGTATCAGACTCAGAGCGCCATCTGATTCTAGTTTGGTTAAAACAGCTTGCGATATATAAGGAACCTCTAAAAGCATTTGCATATAGATAGTCGTCGGAGGAACTTGCCGTTACGTGGTACATAAATTATGTAAAAAGACACGCGTGCAAGTTTCACCATTAGGTAATACGTGTGCGCGTATTTTATTTGAAAGTCAAACGTATTTCGCGCTTAGAATGCATTCGCCGTACCGCGTGTATACGTGCACTTTTTCAATCATAGGTTTCTTGTATGAATATCAATGTTCGTCTATAGACAAGTATATCTATGTATGGCAAAGTAAATTGTAAAGACCCTACAGGTAGGGGTGGGCGGGTATGCACGGAAATAAAAATATATCTACATAAATTTTCGTCCGAGTAAAATGTATGTATATTAAAAAAAAAAATTATTAAATATCCTGCAGAACGCAGTACGAAATTGAGAGCAAGTTGTTAAACGGATAAGGGACGTTGTATGTAAATTAATAAAAATTATTGTTATCCACGTCTAACGAGGAAATAATTGTCGCTTAATTAAATTGAAAATGATGAATCATTTATTATAATGTCGTGTGACGAACCTTATTGTCGGAGCGTGGAAAGCTTTAGGCCTTGTAAAATGACCCGAAGGGCTGCCACCCTCTTCGCTGTGACTCGTTCGAACGAACGATTATCGGGGCGGTCACTAATCACGTGGAAAATATAATGTTCAAGGTTGTGGTATTAATAGAGAGAGAGAGAGAGACCCTTACGTCGTACTTGTGCATTCGTTTATATGCTGAAACACGAGCAGCTGATACTTTGAATGAAGAAAACGTATGCGCGAACACGCCTTTGGGAAATGCTCTACATATGGAATTGGTGCAAGGTCAAATTCCCGAATAAACGTTTCCTTGTGTTATCGATAATTTAAGAAAATATTATCCTTAAATTGTTCAATATATATATATGTATACGATTCAAGTTTATTAACTGCACATATACAGTTCCGTGAACACGATTATCTTTATAGCTTTCCACCAAGCACAGTCTGTTTCAGTGTACATTTCGGAGTGCTGCAATTATCGTTATCAGAGAAATGATTATCTTATCTTCTCCGAAGATCTATTCTCCGTCCATATGGAAATTGCTTACGTGGAAAGAATTAAATAATCATTTTCTCTAGAAGCTCATCGTAAAATTTAACGATTGTATAAGTTGACGGTATAGTGTCGTTCAATAAGAGTGCCGATCAATATCCGATGATCGATTTACATACGATCGATACGTATATCGATTATCGATAATGGCTTGAAGCTGCTTGGACTTTACACATATTTCTGCATCCCTCGTCCATCTACCAATTTTACCCGGGACGTACTGATTGGTTTATTTATTTGTTCGAACGAGCAAATAATTCGGCTTTTTTTCCCTCTCGTCGACAAATCACCGGCATGGTCACTTCCGCTTGTGTAATTACGAGCGTCCCGCCGATCGAAAATTCTCGAATGTGCGTCGGGACGTCGGGATCGGTATTTGCGGGATGTTTCGGCTGATTCAATAGTTCAAATTGAACGGCCACGTCAAAAATATTGGAACCGACTCGACGAATGGTCACTAGTTTATCGTGCGTGGTTCTTTGCTTGTAATTACGAAGTAAATAACTTTTATACTTTTTAATATTATTTATATACGCATTTAATCGGGCCAAATTTTTAGGTTTATTTTTCGTACTATTGTTCCGGTTTTTTTAAGTCGGACCGTTTCTGCCACTGATACGCGTGAAATTACTGGCTCTTGTCAGAGGCAGATCGGGAAGTGAGGTGGTAGATAACTATTTTAGTATTTTGTTGAATTCATCAAAGTTTTTTCTTTATCTCTTTCACGTATTTGCGAACGACGCTCCATCGTTTTGTCTCTCACAATTAGCTTTCCTTTGTTCCAATATGATCCGCATTCCTTCAGAATTAGTACGTTTCGTTTCGATTGTAAAAGACGCGTCGAATTCTACACTGGAAGCGTTCATGGAATATCGACAAGTTCGAAAAACAATACCCCGAGGGTTTATGTGTTCG
Source organism: Syrista parreyssii (assembly GCA_030142615.1). Classification (NCBI taxonomy): domain Eukaryota; kingdom Metazoa; phylum Arthropoda; class Insecta; order Hymenoptera; family Cephidae; genus Syrista; species Syrista parreyssii. Next base: position 590,494 of record JARQTG010000183.1, on the reverse strand, counting down.
GACTAAGGTTTGTCATGATGCATGCGCTGTCGAGGTTTTCCTTGAACTTTACAGGAAGGACGAAAAGTAGACGTGAAAATGGATTTTGTAATTTTTCGGTTGAAAAGAAGGTAACCCTTTGACACGCTACCTTTCGTTGCTATTAAACAAAGATTGTCAATTGTTAGTTGTTCGTTATCGAACTCAGATTGAACCTAAGTCGACTTTGTGCTGTAGTTCTAAATAATCCTGTATACACGTGCGCCGATGTTAAATTGAAAAGAAGAGTTACGCAGAAAAACGTATCCTTCGATGGGACCGTTATTCAATTTTATCGAAAATTAGAGTCTCGCTGATATTCCCCCCATATCCCTTCTACCGACGCTTTCATCATTCACCATAAACCAGACAGTGCGAGCTTCGACAATGTCACGTCTCTCTCGTCCATAACGAGAGTGGAGTGATGATGTTAAATCATGAAATTTGCGTATTATCGGATTTAAAAAAAAAAAAATTCAAAACGTACAAGAGAAACGTATAGAAATGTGAAGTAGAGATAAACATGGTCCACGACATCCTCTTTGAAGAGCCTAACGATAGATCCTATTAAGGATTAGGGAGGTGTGCATAGAGGGCAAAAGAAAAAAAGTCTCAAGAGGGTTGTAAAGTCAAGGACGTTTAGTAAGATACGGGGTAAGAAAAGCGACGCTGAAGTGGCTAAGGCGTAACTGAAAATACGGAATGGCAAGATCAACCGAGAATTCCTGACTAAAGATTCGCTTCCCGAAGGCCAACTTTGACCCTGACCTATATACCTCTTTGCCGAATCGAATCTGTATGTATATGTATATACAGACATATTGAATACGGCCATTTCCATTGTACCCAGTATACCTATGTATATTGTGTAGTATATATATATGGTGGGTTCTATCTACCTATATGAACGCGACTATACCAAACGGACCTAGTGCGCACATCCCCGAAATTCTGTGAGTCGTTAAACGTGTCCTGCGGTCGACCTGGTATTCGTCATTCATCTAGGAACAAGACGCTTCCTCATCCAATTCCTAGTCAATTTATCATTTTCCATTACCAGACACTTCGCCTTGATAATATTTCGTGCATTCCTTGGTAATATCGATCGCTTTGCTTCCAACGACACAAACTTACAAACTACCGTTTCCGTGCAGGAACGAATATATCTTATTGATTTGCGTCTTTTTAAATGACCAAAGACCCACTGAGCGCGCGCGCCAAATCTGGGGTCCATGTGCGATTTAAATATTAGATTTATAATAAATAAATCTCCGTGCGTCACATTATGACTGTCGCTGTGAACTCGCGTGTGAAGCGACAACTTCACAGGCGACTAACCACGACATTGACGGCCAATCGGAGTCGCGAAAAAGTGACAAAAATTCTACGATCGAACATTGATTCACGACGACGTAACTGTAACATGACTTTTCTACTAAAGGGACTAAGGCAGCACGCGATCTCGCGCGCGCAGATTTAAAGACCTAAGGTGCTGCAGCACTCTGAACAAATGCATTGTTGCGCCACACAAGTGTACTGCACAAAATCACATATTAATAACACGCGTTACGAAACATCCTATACCCACTAAGAAATTGACATCAGTATTTTTCTAAACCACTCACAGTTACTTTCTGGAGTAGCAAATTCGATCAGTGAAATTTGACGCAGAATTCAAAGCTGGGCTTGTTTTAGCAACTAGCTCAGCCGTTTACGAGTAAATCGCGATAAACTGTTTTAACTTAAAAGTGCTTATTTTTCATTCACTTTTTTTTTAATTTTCTTGCATTTTTTTAAGAAGCGGTTTTCCTACGCCTAACCTAATTCTAGATCCTAACCGACGCATGACTTTCTTGCTGGTAAAACGATACTCGCGGACGAGACTAGTATGAACGTGATCCTCTCACAGTGGTTTATCTTTTCTGGCTGACCTGGTTCCTGAGAGCAACGATGAACGTAATGGTTTGCCAAATTGTCAAGATATTTACTGTGCTATCGGTCACGTTTTTCCTATACACCGAGGAGGCCGTAAGTTTCAATCGTCTATTCCGTCCATGTATTCAGTGCTATTTCTTGTACAGTGTTTACGTCGAGTGAGTGTTGCACGTTCGAGTGGATGGATCATTTTTTAAAATCCTTTTTCGTTTTCGTCATGACGTAAAATCTGCCATGAACACGTGTGGAAACGATATCGAAGATATCGACGTGCGGTCCAATAAGAGTGACTTGTCTTAGGATACAGCTGCTGGACCAATGCCACTCGCCATTGTCAACTTTCTCTTGTCATCATCCAGCCGCTTCTCTGATTGTTCCACCAACTTTATCTTCTCCCGTTCTCCCCTCGTCATCGTATGAGTAATCGAAAGACATAGCTGCAAATCGCTAACAGTGCGCACAACCATTGTTGTATGCTCTTGAATATAAGACATGCAATAATAATAACTCGAGGACTGGCACGCACGCGGAATTACGTAAATGATAAAATATTAACGGCACATCTGGTAGGAAGTCGGGTGGTGGAATTTTAGCGAGATATTTTAATCTTTTAACTGGACCGAGCTTTACATCTACCTACGTCAACGGACTTTTTCATTAACGTTGCAATTTATCCCCCTTGCCACTCGACACATCACGCATTTATAACTCGTTCTCTCGGCTGTCTAAAATTAACGGGTTAATTAACATTTATACTAGGCAGGACGTGTTAGACCATTCTAAAATGATCCTTCGAAATTGAATTGAGTGAATTACGTGACTTAGGTATAGCGGAAGGCTAGAATTCTTCGTAAACAATTATACGTGATCGACGTAGAAGCCAAGTAGGGCGTAATTTTTGTCGGTACGGTAGGGGAGCCATGCGAGGTAGACACATCGGAACCACATGTGTCTTTGAAGACACGTGTGGCTCTCAGGTAAAATTCACCGAAGAACTTGTATTGCTACGTCGTGTCATGTGGAATGAACTTTCGCATGGGATACAGGCAGGATATGAATATGATACGTGCGCACGCACACACGCACGCAACTTTGGTTATCCAATGGAAAGACCCGAAGCGCGTGCAATAAAGCTTATCCCACAAGTTGCTTCTGACTGGAACGATCGAGCTTTTAACTTTCTGCCGGAGGCTGATGGCGCTTTACGACTGCACGAGAGGCAGGAAGAAAAAGGAACCTTTCGACGGAGGGTCGAGAAGCAGAAAGACAATGGGTGAGGGAATGTTACATTTTAATAATAATATATACGAAGGAGCTTTTGATTGACGGGAAGCTTCAAATGGTCACGTGTTGTGCAATTTCCAAGTATCATACACAGTACAGATATTATCTGAAGTGTCACAGTGATTTTCACTGTGCAATTGATCCACGATAAGATCGATCAATTCTCGTGCGCGCGATAAGGGCTCAAGTATAAATCCAATCCCGCATGAAAGCTCATTCAACTTTCAATGTCGACTTTTCGCGTTAACAGCGGGATAGTAGCACTGTTTGAAATCAACCTTTAACGCTTTTCGAAACTGGTACTTCCGCTCCTGATTACATCCGGCTGTGTATTTTCCCTCGATTTTCTTCTCCAATTGAATTTACTCCTTTCTCTACGGCAATCACTCACGGACGTGACGATATTGTTACGCGTACGTTTCTCTTTGGATCCGATCGACGTTCTATAATCGTATACGAGCTATCATCAAATTCTTAGAGGAAAATCCAACTGATTAGCGCCTATCCGAGCTATAGCGATCCTTGGCAATTTACACTCGAGACACGAGCCTTTAGGGTCTCGTTTTCTCAAGGAATGACGAAACTTTTTGGCTCCCAACGGCGTCCCTTGCCGTTGGGCTTGAATCTCGGGGACTGTAGTACCCACGTGTATGCGGGTATCTATACTATACGATATTCCAATACTTTTTCGAGTCACTGTATTACCATTCGAATTGAATATATCCTCATTGTATTATATCTACATACATATCTATCCGTATCCCAAGTACATATCCTATTTCGTATATACGAATATTTATATAGGTGCATCTACAGATCGATATATCGAAAGTCTTTGTCTCTGGTATATTGGATGAATATCATTTGAAAACCAACCTAGATATATTTCAGATATGTATAACGATCGTCCTATCTTGTTATGATGGGCGCTTCAGATCTATTCGTTTCATACTTTTTTTTTTTATAATAAACTTTGTCTCTCGAATGTCAAGTTCTCCCGCGGTGCTTCTCCTCTAATCATCTTCCTATTATTGGAAACTCTTGGAAACTCGGTAAGGACGCTTCAGTGCTACCTGAGAATCTACAACCCTTCAGACTCAATGTTATTATACAGTACCAGCAGATAGTACATGACACGAGGTCGAATCGTCGTAACCTATAAGTCATAGACGAAGGAGATTCGGAGTGACTACAATTTTACGATCATTAAATCAATAATCGTCAACCCGTCGTATATCGAGTTATTATTCGAGTTTACGAACGAAGAATTTGCTCGGTCAGCTTTTGCCGACGGATGGAAAATCAATGAGATTAAACGAATAATTGTATGAGCACATATAAGTAGATTCGTTTGTATCGAAAAAAAAAAGATGATATCGGGATATTATTAGTATTAGGAAATTGGACGTCCATCAGGGTCGGATGGCTCGTTATATTATTGTCCTTGGGTCAGGGTCGGTCGATCATATCGACAATCTGTCAAGCGGAACAGATTATATATGAATAATCTTTCGCGGCTTTTCGCTTCTTATATAGAGTATCTGCGTTATTCTCGGGGCGGCTATATACGATCCATGGATTTTATCTTACGGTCAGATAGGTTAGGCATTATAAATTTATTATTAACGCCATCCGAAATTGATTCTGTCCGTTATAACGGAACGAGGTTAATTGATTATTTATTTATTAATTAACATCATTCTACGTCCCATAAATACGGAATCGAGTATCATTGCATATGTCAATTTCTATACGTCATACACGTGGTGAATGGGATATATGTAGAGCGAATGGACGTTTCGACAGTCGCTATATGCGAACTACTCTTGCTCCTTTTTCTTGTTCACCTGCTTCCTTTTCGACTCAATGGGTCTGTCCCTTCTTTTTTATCGATGCTACTATGACTACGGACGCTATTCACAGTCTCCTTTACCTATTCTCTCTCTTCTGCGTATACGTAGCCGTACTTGACCGTGGATTCTCCTTTCGCGATGTTCCGTCCCTAGAATTCGAAAGGAGCGTCTGGAATAAATTGACGTTTCCTCCTTGGGGATGGAAAATGGTATATACGTATATATAAAATCCCTAGTCAAATCCCTTGGGATTAGTAATCCGTTTAATTATAGAGAAGAGGCTGCTTCGACGAAAAACTTTTGATTATCTCATCTGGCGGTAAGAAAGTGTATTAACTGTGCACGAAGGGAAAGGTGACCTAATTAACTCTTTTCTTTTTCGGATCTTCTCATTCTTTTTCTTTCTTTCCTTTTTTCATGGACAAGATATCAATCTGCTTTGGTCCATCGGACACGTAGGTCGCGCTGGATAACAATTTCATGTGAATTAAACGAGTGTTACTTCCGACTCAATACACTTCCTGTATACGTCTCGGTGACGTCGTGATGTCTTTCGTGTCTTCTATGCAGACATGTGCTACAGTTTATTCGCGGGATGATGTCTTTGACGTATCACGAATGGGTCCCATCATCCCCCTCGGGTCACGTGGCTTTGTATAAGATTTGTACAACGTAGTAAAACGTTGATGGATATGGATTAAGATAAAGTCAGTAAAGTCAAGCAATAAACATGTATTGTGATTGAATGATTGTCATTGTCATTTAACGTGATTGAATCTTATGTCATTGATTTCTTGGTTGGATTATTGACTCCACGTTGCTCCAGTAATTTCGATATTAATTCGTTTAAATTACACGGGACGAATTCGTGCTGTGAATTCAACTGCTGCTCGACATCAACGATATTATAATTATAAATATAAAATAATATAATTGCCTCACTAGTAAAGGATAGTTTGTACGCTTGTCAATCTACTGCTGGGTACATTTTATCCCAACTGGTCGAACCGTATCGTGTATTCGGCCTCGAAAACGATTCTGGTGCAAGTAGATACTCGAAAATCCATTAGGATCAATTAATGGAATTGCAACGTACAACGGGAGCGAAGCGAATAACGGAAGTTTCGTTTCGATGAAACAGTAAGCTCGAGTCTCAGCGAGTAGATATTTGAAGGTTTATCAGGGTTTACACAGGAGCAATCGTGAAACTGGCCGCACGAACTTCATCCGCGACCTTTTGTCTCTGGATCCTTAACTCGAACGACAATGGCTGGTAATTGCGATAACTCACTGAACTGCACTAACCGGTTACACTCGTGTTATCCGCAGTGTGAAAATACAACTGGGAATGACAATTATAATCAGTACTATAGAGACTATCGGGACTGGAGGTTATCACGAAGTTGCTTAGCTGTAACGACGTCATTTCTAATTTGCCATAACTGTAAGTTCTGACTTGGTCAGTCGTAACGTGCAGTCAGCTATTGCTTTGTTTTACATATTTACCATACACAGTGTAACTCGGGTGAACTTCGAGATAACAAACGCTGTGAATGCTTAGGGGATTTCAAGGTTTTTCGAATTGACCAAATTGTTGGATAGTTAGTCATTAATTTTAGTTTTTATATTGGTGTATTTTAGGGAAGCTAACTTTGTTCCGTCAGTGATAGTTTTCGGTTGGGATCAGGCACTTTGCGGAAGTTGTTGATTGTTAATTCGGGAAATATTTACTGTTGCGTAACTGATGAGGGACGCGTGTCTGCAATACTAACTACTTTGTTGAAGTCAATGCAAATGGGTAGGCAGTAACTTTAATTGAGGAGGGAACGTGAATTTCATTGAGACGACAATTTTCGATTTCCCCTACAGCACGATTAATTATCGAGGTTGTCAGGTAGAGATGTGCTGTCGTGTCATTGAGACGCGACACGCTCTGGTAAAAAAAATTCCATGCCAGACGTGATTAGTTAAAAATCAGGTTAGGTAAACGTAATACTGTATGCAGAGTGTATTAGCTGTTACGACTCGTTCAATAAATTGCTAAATGGATGAAGGAATTTATTATTCGCTATGGAAGACTTTATTATGGATATAGCTTCGCGGGGATGAAACTAAGGTAATAAGACTAAAAGGCAACACGTAATATGTATACTATTTTTAAATTATGTTCTTGTGTCCCATATTACATACTGGGATATTTTATTTAGTTGTTTGGATAAACCATTTTTTTATATTGCTTTTCATCAATTATGTCCGTGCAGCACGCGGCCAATCCCTAATCATTTAATTTATATGGTATTGGATCAAAGAGCCATTAAACTATTCGCCGCGGTTTTCCTAATTTCGGAAAGTAGTGAGTATGCGGTAGATAGGGATGACGGGTAAGTGTGGTCGAATTAATTCAGAAATATTATGTCGGGAGTGAAATATCGTTTATCGATTAAACCTCCCTAATAAATAATGCACCGCGAGTTATTGGCGAACGAAAGTTACGTCGAAATCGCACCCCCGTTACACGGCATGCGGCATTTCGACAATGGTAAAAATATACGAACCCTGATGAGCTTGCGCTGAAATTGAAGAGCAAAAAGACAGCGTAGAACGAAGCAAACGTGGAAGCCCTAAGCCCACTGCGAAATAACAGAAGCGAAGTGTGTAAGCCTAGAAGAAATCAATAAAACCAACCTAGAAATGAACCCTCACTTGCGTATTTTCAGCGGTAAACAATACTTTGCGGATGTCGTAAGTATAGGTACGCAACAGACAAGGGTGGTGGTTGGTCGATGAAACAGTTGAAAATCGTAGAGGAAATTCTGATCGAAGTATTCCGACAGTGCAAAGTAGTTGAAAAACTGGAGCAGGACAACTCGACTGGGTAAAACTCTGGTGGCTCTCAGTCAGGGAACTTAAAAACTTGGGGATAAAAGTTGGCGTATTTCTATAGAAGCGTGTGGCCAGCCATTACTACCCCAGGCGCTTGTAGTTCGTGTCTGGTATCTTTCGCGGTACATGAAAACGGTGAACTTGCAGTGGCGCAACAAAATTGCAACCAAGTTCTACTTTCTTGTTTAATAGGACCTCTACGCTCTTGCACGACTAGGCAACATACCTAATCGCAGTCGTCGAGCTGCGGTAAGGATGTTGTTGAACTTTACCGGTACTTTAGCCCACGATTGCAGCTGATGAACTTTTTAGTGAGATGCAAAGATATGGTAAGTTTTATATCCTACCAAGATGTCTAACGACGATACGAGTAAGTCAAGTCATTTGAATGATCTTATATAGGCACATAATGATTCGCCTATGTACACTCATTGATCAGTCAATCATAGGGTCGATTAAGTGCAAGTGCACTAGAATACTGACTTGAGACTGTCTAGTGATTGGTTAGAAAATTTTTGGATTAGAAGTAGAAAAAATATTTGATCTTTGACCTGTACCATGTGAATTATTGATTGTTCTGCTGTGTATTGATCTATTGGGAGTTTTGGAATGAGAAAGATATATTATCACGCTACATTAGACTTGGCCAAGTTCTATACACCGGAATACGTTACTGTTTCGAAACTAGAGAGAAATAGGAGATAGTTAGTTTGCTGACTATACTGCACAGTTCCATACCAAGTGGTGATTGCATAACTTCTCCAAGGTTTGGAGATGGTTAAGTTTCCAAGTTACGTCAAATGCACTCTGTGGGAAAAAGATCGATGAAATACCAACAGGCTCGGATGGAGTCGAGAGAGATTTGCTTCGAGTGATTTTTATTTCTATCAATTACGATAAATTTAATTGAAGGAAACCTTTGCTGTTCTCTCAATTTCATCCTTTGGTAGTAATAAACCTGGTCTGATTGGGTTCGCTCGTCTGCCACTACATGCAAATCAAGTAAGCAAGCGACAGAAAGTACTTGCTTTGATTATTTTATACGTACATATGTACATTGGAGAAACTATACGTGCTGTGATTGTGAATAAACATTTTATTGGAATTACTGTACACACAGACAGTGGATGCATTTTAAATCGCTCCGAAAAACGTGTCTCAACATTTTCTTATTTGACTGCGGTCTTCGCTTAAACGAACTCCGTATGTTTTTTCCCGCCTGCAACCACGCAATTGAATCTAATAGGAAGCAGAGTGGTTGGAATACATTTTATAGTCTATTTCTATCACATTTGTAATGGGTTTCAGTCATGAAATACTGTAACAATACCTTGATCCGATCAAGCATATAAAGCACGTGACAAGCCACGAACACTGTCGATTTCGCTTTCGGCTTTGGCGGTCAAATGAAATTTCTCTGTCTATTGCCGGAATCCACCGGCCCGAAGGGCTTAGAACCGAGTTGATCCATCCGGAAATTTCGTTCTAGTATCATCTATGTATTAAAGGGTCATGTACTAATGTGGCTATTGCGCAAAGCTCGCTAGTTAAAGACGTTACCTAGAAAATTGACCTTTGACAGTTACACATCCAATATGGTTTAGAAACTCAAACTCGAAATACTAATGAGTTAGAGCCTAATTAATTTAAAGTTCTCTGCAGATTTTACAGTTAGCAATCGTGGCTCACAATGTGTATACAATCCGATGAATTCTTCGTGGCAAATCTAACCAATCGAGTTCGCGAACGAGAATCCCGCAGCGTTCAGTTTACGTCAACTTAGATGAAATGACAGATGGAAGCACGTGACATTGTTCGATTACGTATTAATGAGAACATTGAGAGACGTTAATCGATAATTCGGCAATTTCTTGTATATCAGTCACGTTTCATTAGTCAATATGTTGATTGTCATTGTTATTATTATCATTATATTGAGACACCATTCTGGGAATTGTCTGCCTAATTTGATTTACGTATAATACGTGACAGTTGGTTGCCTTGTAATTATTATTAGCTATCTACAAGAATGTCGTCCTTTGATTAATTTAATATAAAAGTAATTAACGTATGACTCGATTCATTAGGTACGTTAATGCTATACGAAGAAGCATACCTCACCTCTTTTGTTATTAAAATCCATAAGTGGTCTTAATTTTAGTTAGCCTTTACGATAAAAGCTTATAATAATTCTCTACGTTTTATAACGGATCCTTGTTGTATGATTTAAAGTGAATTCGAATAGCTTAGTGATTTAAGCTAACACCAAACACTACAGGAATCATTATGTGGTTCGACATGCGATCTCGAGGGACTATTTAATCGATATTTCAGCTTGAAACTATTCTATGGGAACTTTAATGAGCAATCTAGAGTCCTCATCCGAATAGCTTGACTCGTTATGACGTCTTGTGTTCCACGTGTATTTCTTATTATTGTATCTGAAATAATAAAAATTTCATCTAATTCGCCTGAAAATTTTCCATAATTTTCATCGGATACGTTGATTTCGTCTGGTTCAGGTAGATGAGTAAGTCAATGCCAAGTTTCTATCCATCATATAAGGTATAGTACGTATAGGCTGGTAAAAGGTACAAGGTAAAGTGTAGGCTGTCGGTGTCGTCAAATAATCAGTGTAAAATTCCCACTTTGCGTGCGAGTTCACGGCGTGCAGTCAGGATGCTGGTCTATGACGCTCGGAAAACGGAATCGGAACGGCAGATTGGTGAGAGGTTAACCAATCAGGATCGTTCCGTTCCGAATTTCAATACTCTGGCGCCGCATAGATAATAATTTATGGGAAATGAAACGACACTTTTATCTTTCAAGTGAAACTTCTTTAGCGAGGCTGTGAATTGAAAATTATGAAACGAAAAAGCGACACTAATAAGAGACGAGCTCATGTATAGCGAACGAGTGAATGAGATAGAACACAGTTTTACACAGTACGCCCTACTCTCTCTGTTTTCTCTTTGTGCGATGCTTCGTGTCTTCCCCACTCTTTTCCTTAAGCATGCAGCAGCTCAGGCCCTATGTCATATATACAATAGTATAACGCTTGCTTAGGTCCAAACGCTATATACTATACATGCGTTTGTACTTTTGTGTGCGTGTGTAACCAAGTGTTGAGAAAAGGCGTCATAGCGACCGGGCGTGCTGTGCTGTATACGTTTACTACGTCGTGTGTATTGGAGTTAAATTTTTCAATTGACTTGAATTAATATCATATGCAATATAACCTATAATTCTCTCACACTCCTGTTTACTCTTACTGCATTCATCTCATTCTCTCGCACATTATTTAAAATAAATGTTACCTAATTGTCGCAGATAATTTTCAATTAAGCAGCAAAGTTTCACTTCTAACGTGAGCGCCTGCACATACTTTTTTTTTTCTACATAGATATGATAGATTTACCAAAATTTAATTCAGCATTATGGGTGCGTTTCACTGAACGACCGCAACGCTGTGAGTATCGTTGTGTCCCTATTCACTTGCATGTAATAGAGTGAGATACAGCTATACTCACGAGCGTTGCTTTTGTTTAGTGGAACGCAAACTGTATGAAGTCAGTAGAATTATTTATTATTAAATTATTTTCTACGATATTCATTAATTTTAATCATGTTAATTTATAAGGATTAGCTTCTTGTAAGGTTAGAATTTGCTGCATGGAGAACCAGGGTATTAAAATTCGGAACAGAATGATCCTGATTAGTTCACCTCTTACCAATCCGCCTTTTTGTATGTTTTCCGAGCTCCATGGAACAGAACCCTAAGCTTAATAGATCGTGGGGTTACCAGCGGTACGTCTCGAATTCCATTCACGAACGGGCGAAATTTCTTTAACAAATCGTGCACTTGTGCGTACAGTGTTTCAGGGAATTTATCGTAAGGATCGGTCGTGAAAGTAAAGTATAGTGTTTCAGGGTGTTACGGGTGAAAATGTACGAGTTTTCCTTGAAAATCATATTTGCCGTAGTGTATTTTGTTGTTCTCCGATCTGGTTACTAGATAACGGGAGGAATTTAATTTACCGTAGCAGGCAAATACGTAAATATTCATTCTTCGTAGATCCGAAATTTGCATCACTCTATTTATTCTTGCAGGTCGAGCGTGAACAGCAATTGCGTATGAAATAAAGGTTATCGATATTTAGATTAAAATGGGGTCAAATCTCATGGAATTTACAGGAATAAGTGAATAATTGCACATACGTAATTCTTCGTAGATTAAAATAATAAATTTAATTATAATCGTCATGCGGCTTATGAATTCTTCTAGCACCTTTTTTCCTTTCCTCCCTTTGGTACAAAATTCACGTCAGGTTTTATCGAAGTTTCGATTGTAGTGTTGTTGTCGCTTTATTCGGTTTGTCATTGGCTCTCAGTGTCGTCGGTCGACGAAGGGGAAGGTGCAGTTTAAAAAATAGGGAAACGTTGGTTGGCGTTCGTCAACGATGATGAATGGTAAAATCAGCTGAGTGGATGTGACATCTGATGATGCTGATTCATTGCGGAAAGAGATTTTTGGTTTAGAAAAATATGCGTCGTTCGAGCAATTAACATGGTGGTTAGTGAACAGCCTGGTTAATAAAGATGGATACCAATTGAGAAGTAAAGTGGTTTTTGGAAACTGTTGTTCCAGTTAAATTGAATGATCTGTACAAGAATTGTAGTTTTCAACGCAAAAACACGCATGGTTCGAGAAAGCTCTAGTGATTTCTTGTAAACAAAAAAAAATTAAATTGAAACTCGAAAAATACTCTGACTGACTTAAGAAAGGGTTGCCTGATGTAAATTTTAAAAAGCGATATATTAGTGCACGGCGAATTTATAGAGGCTGTTTGTGATTTTGAACTAAAGTGGTTGATTTTGAAAAATGCAGTTGGCTCTGAGGAGAAACGGATCGGTTTCGAAAGGGACTATTTTATTCCTGAACATTGTAGTTGGTTTACAAGTAATATGGGGTGTTTATGAAAAATTGGTTATATTTCGGAATTAACATATGAAGGAACTGATTGATTCAAAATTTGGTACATTTTGGAAAAACGGTGGTGCAAATTCGTTGCTCGGTACAGCAATTTTAGTATTCTAGAATAGATATGCAGCGCAACACTGTATTTATTCGTAGCGCTGCTGCGCCGTAGATCGTCCAATCGCGCGCGGCGGCGCTCGTGTTGCCTTAGTGTTACTTAAAATAATCATTAATGTCCGGAATAAGATAAAAGTAAAAATTGAATTTCCAATAAGAATTTTACGGCACCATCGGTAATGTCGTATTACGTATCTGTAAAATGAGCTTTCGCGGATCATTAACCAAGGACATCATAAATCTCAATGTTATTCAACGGCCAGACTGCACACGGACAAAGCTGCATTGATACTGACAATAGTGTTTACGAAAAGCACACAGAACCGTGATACAATCTGTTCCTATTGTTTTATAATGTACCTCAGAATAACACTGGACGCTTTTAAGATCTGGTTATCGCTTATCATTCGTACGCTTTCATCCGTTAACGACGATATTCTAAACTCCAAAACTCAAGTCGTTATTATTAACCTGTTTGGTAGAAAAGCCAAGAGCAGCAAGTACAAAAACAATACAGAACATCAGCTCGTATCGTACAATCGCACGGTCTTCCGGAGGATGGTAAAAAAAAAACATCCCATAAATTAGCGCTAAGCTAACCGACAATGTGATTTTGAATTATAGAACAAAGATGAAGAGCAGACAGAAAAAGATTTCTGCCCACAATCTGAAGTTCGGCCAACAAAAGGCGTTCAAAGAGTAAAGCCGGATCGCCTTTGTCCCAGTTCAATAGATAGCTGCCGTTATCACAGAGAATAGCAACGTTACACAATACATGTATATTCGTGTTGTCTTACCCTTTAAAATGACATTTTTCCTTTCTATACATAAATACAACGTATAAAATTTAAGATTATATTCGTCGCTCTCACAATATCTTCCCTTCACATTGTACTTTCATGTACAGTCGGTTTACTCGTACATATAATATATTCGTTCCATTGTTCGGTTTTACATTCATACTTGACTTGCTACGCTTATCTGTATATCTGTATATTCTCTCTTTAAACCCTGTAACCCGAAACTCTGAAATTTCGTGGTCTGACGTTCGTGATATCCACAGGCAGGAACTGCCACATTGCGGGTTTAATGTCTCGGGTCATCCTACGACCCTTAACCCTTAACTGTATAACTAAGCCGATCGATTATAACGACTTGTCCTGTATAAATATACCTATAGGTATACTTTTCGCTGTAAATGATATTCCGTCATTCTTATAAATATTGACAATATCATTATTTCATTTTTTCTTAATTCTCGGCGAGTCGAAAAAGCTCGATAGGTACCATGCGAACAATTTGTATCTGTTACACGTACAAAGCATGGCGAATTAACCCTTCGAGTATCACGTAGGCTTGTAATGGTATCCCATCGTGTTTTCTCTTGGTAATCGAAATAAAGAGAATTGCTTGGTACCCAAAAAGTCAATGAATATCATTCGTATGATTATTCTTGTATACTTAATCCAATTCATTGGTTCAGCGTACATCGACCTACATATAGTCTTTCTCTGGTAACGTCAGTTCTGCGTTTTTATTCTCTACAAGATACACATATTGTTGTTTTAAAAAAGAACACAGTTTTATTCATCATTGTATTTTCTTCCACTGAATCCTACGGGTGTAAGAAAATTGCAGTATAAAATGCTACTCGTATATTCAAAACGGTAGAATCGTTGTGACGATTAGATTCTTCTGGAACTATGCCAACTGTGGGAATTAACATTTGGAAGTGACGCGGCGGGTTCTAAAATAAAACGAATCGCCATAAGACTATGGGAGTATTAGGGTCGTGTTCACAAACATGCGTAATCTGTACCTTACGACTAGGCTTTATCTTACCTTGGAGAGGCTTTTCATGGGAATTATGGAAGGTTGTCGCAGGTTATAATGTCTTAGCAGTTCACTATCTTCGCCGAGACATGCTTATACACTGCGGCACGAATCTACCTTTGTTAGTTTCTGTTGGACCTGCTCGTAGCTGAAGGCACAGGGTCAGCCCTGTGGGCTGCTATGAAGTATTCAAAGCTCATGATTACACGGGACACTAAAGGAGACGTGCGGGATAATAGAAAAATACGCGGCGGGCATTCCTACTAGTTATGGGGAATTTTGGGAAAACTTAAATTGAACTTATGTAAAGATGCATAATGGCATCTAATGCACCTGAAAAATATGGGAAAATTAAAAAAAATGTTTATCTGGGAATGTTGAGTCGTGAAGTGTAATTTAAATAAAAGGATGTGCTAAACACATTGATATTTTTTTTTGCATGACTGGAACAACCAACCTTTCGGATAAAATTTGTCGCGTCTGTCTGATACGTTTTTGTGTTCGTCACTTCCGCGTTATCAAAATTTTTCTGCGACTGTAGTATAAGCGAAATGTTGTTTGAGTAATAATTTTCAGTTTCTCGCAATCTTCGGGTGATGCTTCCAGGTGTATATTGGGGAAGATATTCGCGAACTCTTATATACATAAATATCTGAAAACTTTATAAGCTCGAGGAGTTTATTGATTTACGTGAGTGAATGAGGGCGTGATATAAATTTTTTATTTTATTTTGCTGGTACGCGCTATATGCGAAATGGCGACTGTTTTCAAGCACGTAAGTCATGATAAGGTGACGGGGTGGGGGTCAAGGTAGGAATCGCTAAAAAGAAATGTAATAGGGTTAAAGCTTTAGAGTAAAATATGAGCCCTCAGCATCCATTAACAGTAAAAGATGTCTCTCTATTGAGCGATCAAGTATATTTACAATAATATTTGATGAATACGTTATTGAGAAATTCAAGATTCTTTAAAGCATGTCTGAACAGTGTCGTAAGACTGATTGCGAAACTTTACGTGAAAGCTGATATTTTTTCGGTACAGACATTCCTCTTAAAAACTCTTGGAACTGCGACAGTCGAAAGTAACTAAGGAAAGTAAAGAATCTCAAAGGTTTCGAGATTAAAGGATTTTGGTAAGATCTCGGCGACTAGAAATTTTCCACGCCAGACAGTATACACAATTGGCACGCGAGAGCTTTCATCGCAATTGTGAACTTGGCATCGACTATTCGTATTTATTCTGAATTTCTTTTTTTTCTCCAAAACGTAATTTTACGGTCAAATCAAACATTTTTCAGGACATTCCTTTTATTGATATTGTCGTATATAACGTTATTGCGCAGCCGTTACTTCCAATGAAAGTAATTTTCATCGGCACGTTATACACTATTTTTATGATAATCCCGATGGAACCAGTGAGATTAGATAAAGCGATTAAATATTGGCGAAGCTTTTGGTAACGCGATAACGTCTTTTCCGTCGGTAAGAAAAATTGTATTTATTGCGCGCTGAAATTTGCCACAAATACGTATCAGCTGAATGCTCTGACAATGGTGATTAGAATTTTTATAAAAGTTCACTTAGTCGAGCGTTAATCAATATTTATTAATATTAGCGATTTTTCACATTATTTCGGATAACATACATATTTCGATGTAATGCTGCACCTGTAATGCGTAATGGATGTTTTACGTAATTGAAGAATTTGTTTCGATATAAATGAGATTACTCAAGTTTGACTAAGTTGACATTTATCAAATATAATACCGATGAGGCCGTACGTCAAATTTATTGACGATATTATGTTTGGGCTTACGTGTGACAGTTATTCGTTGCGATACTAAACTCTACGTTGTACGTTGTCATATAAACGTATTTGCTGCTACGAAGCGCCAGAGCTTTGGTCATTAAATATTTGAGGAAAAGAATTATTTATAAAAATGTTATACAAGAACATTAAAGAATATTTCACTAAGTGCATTGATTTTAAATATAAACTTCACTATGTCGATCTGTAGAGTAATTTTTAATATAATCAACACCCAGAAAGCACAATGTGACTTGTAGGCAATGTTACTCAATAATAATATGTATAAAACTTTCGGTGTGCATAAATATTACATGTCTGAATAAAAAATTGTAACATTACCGATAACCGTTACATACTTTCCCGCGTATAATTCATGCAATTTCACGTATGTTCCAATGTGTAATAATAATAAATTGATTCCTGAAAATCTGTATATTACCAGTCGATTTTGTTATTCTAGCAAGTGACACATCGTAAAAAGATTTCGAACGCTTAAAAAGTCTGAACGTAATGTCACGCGATTCGTACATTTCTTTCGCTCGGTTCGAAATTGCAGCGGATCGAATTGCCTTTTGTGTAAGCGAAGTCGACACGAACGTTTTGCCTACGTCGCAATTGTTATTCTACCGAGTCATGTAAAAAGGGATGAAAAGCTCGCCGTAAGCATTTGGACACACGTGGGAGTAAAATTGTGTATCAAGTCCAAATGATACGCGTTCGTCACTCTCGAGCTTATTTTCCATTTGATTTTCACGGGGCCAACCGCCTTTCCCGGCTCAAAAAGGAATAACAAGGTCAAGCTTTTTGCAAGGCTAAAAAAACAAGAATGTTCATATCTATCGACTTTAAAATTGCTTACCCACGTTGACTTTCGTGATCTAACCTTACCTTGCTTGTCTTTTCTCTTCTGCCTTCTTCCCCATGTTTTATTACCTCCAGCTTCCTCCATCCTTATGCTGTACCCGTATGAACCTACTTTCCTTATGACGCATAATAGCGCTCCGTAGAATTTCTTGGCGCGTACGGCATTCCAGGGTTAAGCAACTAACCTGCACCAAGGTAAAGAAATATGTGTAACCATACTTACTAACCTACCTCAATCTACCTTGGCAACCAATAAAAAAATGTTCTCCCTAACTGAAAATTCCGTAAAAAAAAGTAAGTTCGTGTTTCAAAGCCTCTTGAAAAAAAAAAGAACAAAAAAATAATTACGTGTTCAATGACACAAGTACTATGAAATTCTAAGGGCTCTCGTATGCAATTAGTAGATACGTAGGGAATTGCATAATTATCTACTTTTCCAGCAAGCTCCTTACGTAATGGAGAATTTTCGTAATGCGATTCCAGCATAAAACGTACCGACTTTTTACCATCGTCCCCATTCTTCACCCATGGCAGTAACGACTTTGGTGGGAAAAAAATATATCAAGGAAAGTCAATGACAGCCTGCAGTAAATTCGCCATAGTGAAGCGTCGGTGTACTTTGGTCGTTGCGACGTATCTGGTTACCAACGTCGGACGGGTCTCCTGTACGACGCCCGACAGTAGCTGCGACCGGCACAGCTTTTGTTTGCACCTTCCAGAGTACTTTCTCGTGCTTTCCAATGTTATCCTTATCAGGTTACCCGCGTGACGTCATCTCCTTTGTTACCGCGATCGAGAGTTGTTGTTTGTCCCTCGTTCGTTGAAATTTCCCTCGTAGAATCCATAGGCGTTATGAGTTTCAAGATGGCGATGGAGGGAGAGCATACGCTCGTTTAAAAAGGGTTGCGAGAAGAGGATTTTTTTAATTACACGCATTCCTTTGTTTTCGCCCGCGTACGACTACTACGTCATCATACGATGACTATAGGGGGATGCTGAGATGTGTTTGAGTTGTGACGTCATAGCGCGCGATTAACGGATCACGAGTGGATTCATCTCTTTGTCGCGTCTTAGGGACTTTTTTAATAAAGCGTTGGACAAAAATACTCTTTGATCGTCCATTGAAAATCCTCTAGGAAATTATATGGTAATTAATCACAGTCTATATCGCTGAGTACGTGACGTTATGTTGTAACGCTTAATTCTTCGTCTGACTTGGAAACTTTTAGCAATGGACCATCGTGTCTCTCATCTGTATGTCTATTTCCTTGAAATTCAAATATAAATAGACGTGGTATTTAAGTTTATCGTAATAGCGATGCTCTCTGATCTGTATTAATAGGTTGTTAATTATATCTTCAATCAAAGTGTCGATTAGCATTCGAGTTAAGAATTGCCGTATTCGGCGGTTAATGAGACTTTATTTAAGGATCAATCGATATCGTATCGATGCAACGCTTAAACGGCACCGTAAGCCTACCTACCGTGCAATTTAACTCGACGAATTTCTTCACAAGATTCTCATTATCACTTTTCCACTGCGATTACCTCGTCCCATGAAAATGCGGTCATGAATGTAAATTTATGTAAATTTACATGATATATTTATAAGGTGCCTATAGACGTCACATTCACGTCTTATTTTCAGATGGAATACAGTACGTTCTATTGAGCAGTTCTCGAAAGGTATTTTTACGTACTGAAGCGGTCGCCTTGCATCCTTATACGTTTTTACGTCAAATTAGATACCGAAGAACACAGCGAGTAGTAGAATCCGATTTCGATCAGTCAGTAAAAATATTGACACGAGCCATAGTCGCCACGTAGTATTTGTCCTATTTAATTTTGATATAAGTCACAGTTCTTTTTCCTTCTCACACAAGGAGCCACGTGTTTGACATTTTTTTTTTTTTTTTTTCAAATAAACAATTAAATTTTGTTCCATGTCAGACGTGTCTGTTTCATATTTTGTTTTTCTTGTACAAGGCTATTGTATGCGGAACAACATAGTCTTTTTTTAGAGTGTCACTCACGGACTGATCGCCGTTTATTCTGTTACATTGCTTTTAATGGTAATCGATAAATGTCACGAATGTATGAGCTATTGTCAACGATAATAACGCATCAACGTGCATTTATTGGGTCGTGTAAATAATGCCTGAAAGCGTGCAGTCTATGCGAATCTATAATGTACAGGGAGGAACGTATTACTCGGGTGGGAATGTATTGTACGCGAGTAGCACATTTATTTCGGTATATTATATGCGCGCGAATTATGCATACGTCGGATAGTATATTACGCTACGTTTCTAGTAGATATGCAAATAAGGTATGCATGGTCGGTACGTTATACTCTAATTCAACTTGTACAGTTGCGCGTATTCCTTCCGACAAATTGGTTCGTGCGATTTTTGTTTGAAAAATTAATTTCATTAGAATATTCAATAATATACGGCCATGCGGTTTTCTCTACTGAACATATATGTTGATATGATTGAAGGAACATAAGGATTGTCTGATATCGAAACAGGGGAGCAGTGTAGTATTTTTTTTTTTTATTGAAATCTTTTTATTAAAATCTTATGCATAGCACAAAATGGGGTAGTATACGGAATATAGTATATTTGCAGATACGTTATTTCAAAAATCAGAACTGTTCAAAATTTGTAAATGTTACTGGTTTTTTGAATTTGAAAAAAAAATTCAGAAATATTTCAAGACATTGTTAGGGGAGAGAAAGCATTTCTTTTTTTTTTCTAGACTAGTTTTATGCGAATGTAGGGTTTTTTTACATACAGTGTATTATGCGGTTGGAAAGTAAAGGGGACGAAGGACCCTTCGCTGCTTTAATAAGGTACAGTCTTGTGCGAAAATTATTGATCTGATAATTACGTGAGCTGGAGTCGTTCATGCCAACGTTGGATTCTATTTTGCCTGGCAAACGGCCAACAACAGTTTCTGACGCTAGACGTTTGAAAACCGTAGGTATTACAAGACAAGCGAGCGCTACACGAGATTTGTGACTAGAATAGCCTTACAAATTAAAATACAAACCGTGCACCGAGTGTTCGAGCCTAACTCGGTAATTTCTTCAGTACTCTAATTACTTATGACTTCTTGTTCGCTATCGCCTCACTTTCCTACACGGCACTTTAGTCGCAGCTGCACATTCGAGCTGGTGCAACTGACGCGGCTACAAAATAACACGTGCTCTTGAAAACTAATAACGTTGTCACTAAACAATAAGTTGTTGATCGAAACAACACACGAAGCATATCGTAGAAATATTATTTATTTTAGGATTTTCTTTTAGAAAATATTCTCAGTTACTTCGTACCATCTATTTTTCGCGCGTAAACTTCATTAGCTGAAATTGCTTGTCAATACAAAGTTATCTAGCGGCTGGAGAGAATTCTGTGGTAATATTTTTTTTCTTCTATATAAATATTGCCGTAATTCATAGTATCGTCGTTTTTATCGACTATAAAGAAACGTCCCTCAGTATTGAATCGCGAGCATGTAGAAGATATATAGTTTTATTTTCGATAGAAAAGGTCATTATCATTTCTGGCTTGATTTCGTTAAATTGATCCAATGAAACTCATGGTATTCCAGTGGAAATTTTGCAAATCACCTCGATTCAGGGTAGAATCGTAGTAGAACGGTTAGCATGATTATTTCGTCTGATTTTCTTTTATCATCATTTTCTTGCCAATGCAAATTATATTGCTTACCACAAAAAAATGATTTTACAGTTTTTAGAATTTTCTAAAAAACTCAAATAAATAATCGACCAATATAATATTACTAGTTAGCTTCAATTTATTAACTAATACGTAATTACATATTAGTGGCTCAATCACAGTCCAATTCAGTGGCTAGATTATCGTATGGAATCACGCAATGTAATTTGGACAGTCTATTATCTATATCTATACTATCGTTTCTGGATGAGACCGGAGTCTCTTAATTCTCTAATCTCTTGAGAACGGCAGACATTGCAATTATCGAGAGGGTCTAGAATTTTCGCGAGGAATGCAATTTCTCCATTGGCGGGTGGTGCAATTGGTTTTGGCTAGGCAGATAAACACAATAATAACCACCACAGGCATGGAATACGAATGAGCCTCCACTAGGTGACGCCGCAGCCTCCTTTAAACGAAATACTTGAGATGATTTGTTTCACTCCAACCAAGTAGCCTTACTGCAGCATCTTCCTAGAGAGATTCACATATGGTACGAAAAAACTAATACAAAAGAATATTACCTCGGGTTTCCCTTCTCATTGAAATTTATTACTTGTATATATCGCCACCCTTTGCACGTGACAACTTGAGGGATACACGAGACATTTATTTTTTGGACTCACCGTAGCATAGCGAAACTCTTATACGGTTGGAGATAAAGAATTTTTTTAAATTACTAAAACTGTGTTTGATTATAAATTTTCTCTTAATACATTTCATACGTTTATTGTGAATTAGTCTGAGATTACGATACTTTTTTTTTTAGGGTAAAAATAGTTTTCCCTGAAGTTACCCGCTTTTATACTTTACCAATTTTGTTTTGTAGAAAAATTGTTCGTTTATTCGTCATTGAATTTTCTTTAACTTTAATATATCTCGGATGAATGAGTTAAATCTAGGGAGACTTTTACCGCTATTAGCTGGCGTTCGTGTTTTACGAAAGGGTTCGATTAACTAGTTAACCGAGAAACTGAAACTCGTAAATGGTTCACGTTACCGGTAAATCACAGCTGTAAAATTTGTCCTTTTTTTTTTTAATAATTACCAGAAACTTTCTTTCTCGTCTCGGCAATGATCCAAATAGTCGAAAAGCCTTATCCGCGGCTCGAATAAAGTTTGTGTCAAGCCTTTCAGTTTTATCCGATTGAAGTCCGTATATACGATTCCATAGAAACGCCGTCGAAGAATGACGAATTATAAAAAAGTGGAGGGTTGTATCCTTGTTTCTAAAGCAGCCGATAAGTTGACAATAAGAAGCCATAAATATAGTAGAAAAGTATAGTTCGAAAAACGACTAGCAGAGATTTTGGCTGTCGTCATTGGACGTCGCCTTTTTATGCAGCTGTAATGGCAGTGCCTAACCAATGAAATTTTGGCAGGAGCAGCTTGATGTTCGCTGCTATACTACGTAATAGATAAATGGCCGATATCCAAGAATTCTTCGTAGCTCAATATCGAATTCTCAACTTTTCCACTGCGTATACGTGCAATGTGAAGAACTCGAGTCGACGAATTTTCGGACACGTAGCGAGTTACAGTTCCTTTGCTTGTGAATAATGGCTATGCAAATCCCACTATTCTCTGCATCGAAATGAGAAGTAGAAACTAGTTTGTACCAGTTCCCTTTAACTCGATATAACTATATATGGATGCTACTATGCGTTAGTACTATTACGTAAGGGTATTGGTGTGTCGTGTCTCAAGAGATGCGATCGCGAATTTGTACTTATGACTTATAAGCAATTCTCCGTGGTTTCCCTGGTAGAAGTTTATAGAAATTCGAAAGAGAATTTCACTCTTTTTGAAATTCTTATTTTTTTTTTATTTTACAGGTTGATCAAAAATAACAGGGCGAAACTTTTAATTGTACAGTATTAAGTGCGCGTACTTGATGGGAGACACTTGATCTTGATAAAAAGAATATTATATACGTCAGAGAGGAAACAATTCGAAGATAAAGTAAACGAAGGATCGACGTAAAATCGATTTCTAACCGGATTTTGAAACACTTGTCGATGTTATAGAAAAAAGGCCTCACGACGTTTGAGGAAGAAAAATGGTTTATTTGGAGCGACCAAAGCTTCTTTCGCGTTTATACGAAATTTATCATCCCGTCGACTTTTAGGGACGTGGGTGACATTGAATATTTTTTTTTCGGATTTTACGCGGAATCTTAAGCTGTGAAACGTTTTTGGTATCGCATTGCCAATGGGACACGTGTATTGGCTGAAATTTCTTTTAACTCTTGAATTTTAAGGCAAGCTTGACGAGTATCAATGCGGACGTTTTAGGTAAGGAAGTTGCGTGAGTTCGATTTACGCATAGGCTGGTTCAAGGTCTATCGAAAATGCGAATCCACATTACAATAAAACGCCATCAGCATTCATCGTCAATGTTGCTAACCCGGGATATCCATTCTTTTCACTTTTCCTTAGCCATTCTCTATCGACTTACTTTCTTTGTGTACCATTCTACTTACTATTTTATGTACTATAATCTATTTACTATGTCACTATACTATATTTTGCAAGAGGGAAGACATGTAATTCACTATAATATATATTGACGTAGGTCAGTCGGAAAGTTTTGAAATCATTTTCAAACCTTCGTATAACAGCTTTTATATTTATTTGTATTACCACGTGTTGTTACACTGTGGATATTTGGAAATACTTGATGTTTCAACTTCATATGAATATTTCCATATATCTCGCGACACTTTGCAAATCCGTAAAATCCCATCATGACCGCCTCCAGCAGGTCGTTATTCCGCAGTGCTTGAAAGCTTTTTTTTTTAACCGTGAAAATCCAAAGTAAACGAACGATAGATAAGATACGTATAGAGGAGGTTGATTTGAAAAGGGAGTGCCTTGTAAAACGAGTGCGACCTTTTTCCGCATAGTGTATTATTAGACAACTATGGCATTTAGGGCTTTCGAGTAAATCGAGGGAACATTTTTCGAGATGGCTTAACTCAGGATTCGCCTACAGAATAATAAAATATCCCACGAGACCTAAGAGTGACAAACTGCGTACAAGCAAGCTTGCTAGTCTTTTCGACCTGTACAACCCCTTCGTTTCCCCAGCCACCCCTAACACCCCGTGAAGTCTTTCCTGCTTGCGCTTTACCTGAAGCAATCCTACCCTTATCACGTCCTGATGGCCGACTAAGCGTATAATTTATTTATCCGCAAAATGTGTCTCTTTTTCAGCTCTTGTCTCCTTTTCCTTCCTGAATTGTTTATACGTTAGACAAACAAATGTCTTTGCAATCCTTTATATGGATTTCTCAACGGACCCACATTTATTACCCCCGAGACTATGTCTTAATAATGACTGACACAAATTTCTAGGGGCGAATGATTATAATCTTTGACATTCTTGAAATATTATTCCTAGCTATGATTTAGGTATGTCAAGGGATGACAATTTTAGGACTGACATATTTTTTTTTTAATGTACACTATTAAAAAATTGCTAAATCATACGTTGCGTCACTTTTTTCAATCGTGTAATTTACCATGTACATTTAGCTCGTGGATTAGTTCAGAAATTTTATTCTTGAGCACACTAGGTGTGTTCTCAAATTTACTGCCAGTACTGTGAAAGTACTTACATCTCTGTCATTGTCAGATACGTATAAATGAATAAGGACACAGCGTTGGTCGCAGTACTGGCAGTAAATTTCGAGACGTACTCAACATACAATGCATTTTCTCTGAATAAACAGACAAAGCCGTGCCGGATAACAGGATATCTTCGTGTAAAATTTGGCTAAAGATTTAATTAAATCCCCTGGTTTCGATTCGTTAGTAAGATGGTTAAGCTCATTTACGAATTGAACCGATTATAGATAATTTCTTTGTACCGTATTGAACTAAATTTCATATAGTATATAGAATATGCTATCAATAGAAATTCTAAAAGACAATACGAAAACTTTCCAAGACCTCCGCACAACGTCTGCATCGAAGCTTAAGAATATTTGATTTGCCTTGGATTCTTCGAATAATCCCGATTCAAATTTAGTAGTAAGATGCAAGAAAAATACGGATGAAAAATGCAGTACGTTTTATCAATATGAAAGCAGATCTACGCTGAGTGCTTAGGCACGTTTAATATACCAAAAAATCACAAGGAAGTTTTCTCGGTACAGAAAATCCTAAAGAAAATGATTTGCCGCTCGACGAGTTTCTATTGTTTAAGAAGATGGCGTAAACTACCACCACTATTTTTACAGTATTATTTATAAGATTTATCATTGACTGAAACTTTTATCTTCGAAATAAATAATAGTTCGTGTACCTGCGGGAGGAACAATGAATATTTATATTCTTCGATGAAATAAAGATTTTATTCAAACTGTACAAGAACTTCGTTTGTTTTACCGATCTAGTATCTTGGGTAAGGCCAGAGGGAGCTTTTTCATTATTTCGATAAAATCGATAGCTCTGCAAGCCTTTCAGGATACTAAATTCCAGTTGTTAATCAAACGTATAGAAAGTGTCGACAATTTGTTTATCATCTGAGAGATCGTGTTGAGACAACATAAGAGGCCACTAAGGGAAAGCAATTATTAAGCGAGAAGTGGGTGTAAACCCAGCGTGAAAAATTGAGAAATAAATTAGCGTTTTAATGCGTCGGCTAATATTTCTCCAAGCTTTATCGTTTCGTATATTCACATATACATAACACTAGTGCTTTATCCAGTGGTTGTGTAACCGAAGAAATTTCCATTTTGCTGACAACATCGTGCACAGCTGCATTCGTAATTCTTCACTGAAATTCCCGCCCTCTTTTAAGTTCGATTTCACGGCTGAGCTTTTCTAAATTACCCTCGAACGGAGTACTGCAGTTTTTTTTTTTAGATCGTCCAATTAAAAACAAGCTTTTCAGAGGAACAGAAGCTGAGTAATCAGGCATAATATTTAATTTCGGTATAATTCAGAAAAGCGCCCAGCCAGATGAGCTACTCACGAGCTTTCAGGCTAAAAGAAGGTCAGTGAATGGGATATGCATGTCTATGCTATGAAACGTATGCCGGATTCCGGGTTCTTTATAAAAATGTACTTCATTCGTTATTCACCTTTCAGGCATGAATTTACGGAAAAATTGTTTGACTTGTGAGAAAGGCGGAAGTTATTACTTGGGTCTTTTACCCTGCTGAACGATTTGACAAGGTGCCGTGTGATTTTCGCGACTGGTATTGATTTTTCTGAAGTCTCCTAGGACTTGTTTGTTACACCAGTCTTCAGTGACAATTTATGCCGACGACGAAGAAAATTTTTGTTAGGATCAAGGGCTTGCGCGCTTGTTGGTGATTAAAGAATATGAAATTTTTTTCATTATTTGTTTTAGGAATTACATGAAAATTCAATCGACGTCATTTTCTCGTAGTACTGCGTATTGTTTATGTACCAAACGATTTTGTCGTGTCGAATTAACTTGCAAGTATTTCGTAACTTGACGATATTCGTGTTCGTATAATTAATAGTTCAAGTCTTTTGGTGCAAGCTGGAAATGGCATACTATACATTTTGGAAATACTCATATCGAAAAGCATTTGCTAGACTGATGCTGTTTCGACAGTATCGAAACTTGTTCTAGACTGCATAATATCGTCATGTTGTAAAAAGAATTTTTTCACGAAGCTATGCTTCGTTTTATGCATACATATTGTAACAAGGAAGGCTTGTGTGAATTACTTGAGATCAATATGGCTACAAAGACGTAAGTTGTTACTTTATTCAAATTACTTGATTAAAAGTTATCGCCTGCAATCAATCAAACTGGCTCCCCTCTTTCCTTCCTGTATGAAATCAGTTGCTTATTCATGCAGTCGTCGTATCTAAAATGACGAGTTATGTACTTTTGCATATTATTTATTTCGAGTCAGGATCAAAATCAAGTATATCGTTTCGTCTTGCTGGTAACAAGAAAAATCCAAATGTTTATAATGATTTTCAATGATTAGCTGTCTTATTTGAATTTTCAAGAATCTTAAGAATAAGTTCGAGCAACTTTTCGGAGTCACTACTGGAATTTTGGGATACCGTTTAAACGGTGTATTTCTTAAAGTACGATATGTTGTATCCTTTTGAGACAGGAAAATTATGGACAATTTTTATGTGAGCTCGTGCAATTTGGTCGCACGTTCGTAACGAACTTAAAGCACAGTACGTACTACTTGGTTATTAACGATCGCACGGCGAGAGCTGCTTTTGGTCATTTGTTTTCTTGCTAAAGTTCGAACGGCGCTTGGTGAACTTGTTAAATCGATGTCATAAAGAAGAACTTTAATGAATTTTCATCCTAGAATGTACTGCAGATATATAGATCGATTATAATACACTTTGATTAATTATTACACTTTATTTAAATAAATTGTACACGTTCCATACACTCTGTACGTAATAATGCTCCTGTAACAGTTAATTCATAAATTATGAATTTGACAATTTCGCGTGAAGACGGTCGACCCACTTGGTACATCTACCAAATTTCTATATGTATATGAGAATCTTTACTGCAATATGAACTTTCATCGATTTATAATTCCGCAACGGTACTCCGCTTCCACGTATGGTAATATTCGAGTAACTGTCGGTAACTCTGTCGGTAATGCAGTATTTTGCTAAAACTTATCCTTCGTAGGTTCGTAACCAGTGGATCGAAAGCTTCCGAAGCTCGTTTTACATTCTCCATAGAGCTTTTCAGTGGAATGTTCACACCGTACAAGTCATGATACACAGATGACACCGTACGAAGATACCAAAAATAATCGTTACTTTCAACTGCCTGCGCGACTATTCCCGAATTGCTAACTATGCTGTATTAGAAAATTGGTTATACAAAAAAAAAAACAAAGGAACGCGTACCATTATGCGTGCAGAGTTTTGTGAAAAAGAGAAGAAAATGGTTTTGTCACTTTATAGATATAAATTAATAAGCTAAACTATGCAATAGTAATAATACCAATGATAATAGCTCGTTATGTATTAAAATCATTATTGCTTTATTACATAGATAGCAGATGCAAAATTGTACTTAATTATTATAAATGAAATTCTACTATTTTGTGTACAAAACAATTCTATTATACATTTAGAAAATATCTACTATCCAAAATTTCTCAAGTGATTGGCCAATGTACATTCCACGCATTCTCCTAGGAGGCAACCGGTTTAACTACTGGCAATATTTATGACATGCGATACCGCATTCCCGCAAAATACGCATAGTTAGTAGTAATTGTAGGGACTACAACAAATTAATAGAGCATTTACTTATAGTTATTATATTATCCAGCACTGCACCCATTATGTACTGATACGATACTAATTGTAAGAGATATTACATAAAGTGCATTATGAACGGCACTGCTTCTCTTTGTTGCACCTCGACAGCAATGCACATACATTGTAACTGACATAATTCGCCTATGCATTGATTCTTATGCTATCGCCTGTCAGGCGCAAACAGTCCAATATTTAGCCAAGCCAATACTGCTCGATGTGCTTTCAATTCTCTCATCGATCGACTACCTTAAGGCAGTCGTATTTGCGGAAATCAAAGTTGATTTGCTCATCGAAACTTCAACGGCGATTATCCACAGTTTGTTTAATCATGGATTTCATATTTTTATCGAGTAAAAGAACAGCTGACGGTGGCTAAAAGGATTTCTTGGGTCCTTCAACGCGAACCTAAAGTCCAAGCTGCCAAATTGAAATTGCCTAAAGATTAAAAAATTAAAGACAAACATTTTTACTGCAACTCGAAAGGTTTCCAAATTTCGTATTCAGTGACTCCAAGAAATCCCTTTAGTCAACAAAGTCCAAGTTTTGTACATTTTTAAATATTTAGCTCCGCCATTATGCGCCAGCCATTTTCAATTTCGCAATTTTTACTTCAAATCCGGATGCAGCGATCCCTAAAACCCTCGAGTACCACTTGGATTCTAAGTCGGAGCAAGTCAAGACCAAAAATCCATGTGCGCACTATTGCGTCAATGCCACACAGGGCAAGGTTTGATTCCGCACAGTATTGCGTCAGTGCCAACGAAGGGGTTAAATGATTTTGGCCTCGATTTAGTTGGTCTAATTATTGACAGTTAGCTTGGATACCATTTACCTGTTACAACTATTTCGTAGCATATAGAATTGTCCCAAATATTATTAATCAATATTAATGATCATTTGACTTATTATACATTAATATATACATTCCTCATTGACCCTTCCGGTACCTTGAATTTCTTTACATCGAGTACCAAGAGCTAAGAACGCTATGAGCTCTCACGAGGATTCCAAACTTAATCGCACTGATTAAGAATTGTGTTTATAAATTATCCAAGGCTATTCAAGCCGAATGTATATTCAGCCAGTTAATTGTACTTCTATTGTAGAATCATCTTCAAGTGATGTACAATTTTTGAATATCTGTAAACCTACTGCCTTGGCGTATTATGCTGAACGTTTTTGTTTCATTTAAGAGATTCTTAACACTTTGCTTCAGATTCACATCACAGTCATACAAGTTCATCGATAATTGTACTCGTGTAGTAATCGCGGTTGAAGGGTAGTAAGCTTGCGATTCACTACTAGTAAGGCAGCAGAGCACTGGGTCAATCGTGACGTTATTCCAAGCTCGTACGCTGATTGGTCGAATCGTACTCCCTCTTGGACGTTTCAACAAAAGGTCATGAACGTGACACGAGTCGAGAGCAGACCCCGTTGTAATTATAATATGTACTGTGCAGTTAATCAATAATTATTAGCATATGTGTGATAAATTTTAGGATAAGACAGATTCCTCTAGTTAATGTCCCGAGTACAGGAAAATCTATAATTATATACGTATATGAATCATGCATTTACATGACTATGGGATACAGTAATGGTTCTTTCAAGCGTAACACTCGCTCATCCCGTTGATCATGTTTGTACTGCATATGACAGCCTGTTTGTGGAGGCTAAGTAATATAATATGTATATATTTAATTACCTTCCGGTAGTTATGATAAAAGCTGTGCATGTTGTATGTGTTAATTCATAATAGTATTGCAAAGATAAGAGATATAGGATTTGTGACGTTTTATTTTGTAAATGTATCTTTATTGCTTGTTATTTTTATGGTTTATTTGAAAATTCAGATGTTTTATAATGAGATTTTTATACTTTTTATCATTTACTTTGTATATTCTAGTATCAAGCGTAAGGTCGTTGTTTCAAGGATTCCTTTTTTCTTCTTGGTTCTTTTTCGCATGGCATTTCCTTTGAAATCTGTGCAATGATGTGAATTGATTTAGGACTTACTTTTCAGTCCCTTTTTATGTATTGCTGAGCACGATTTAATTTATTCCGAGAAAGCTTCTCGTAGCGACGTGACATTTTTTTTCCGGTCCGGTAACGAAAAGTTTAAAGAAAATGTTCGATTTCTTTTGCCGACTTGATTGTTATCGTGTTCATAAATGCTTGTAAACGTCCTGTTGATATCATGAGATGTATTTTAAAAAGCGTCACTGAAGATCCGCCGCTCCAGCGAGTCTCTTTTAAACCAAGTCATCAATCACTGCCGCTGGAAATAAACCTTCGGGTTATTTGTCAGAAGCCTTATTGTGGGATAAATTTAGGTATTTTACGAATTGAATAAATTTTCTGTAAATTCTTCTTCACCTTTTTCACTCGTTCCCGTATCATATGCATCATCGTTATATATTAAATGTATAATTTCCTCCGGGATTTCGGACTTCTGCCGATAATACGAGTGGAGCCTTTTACGTAGAAAATGAGTAAGCTAAATGAAAAAGAAGAAAAGTGTTTGCTTGTTATAAAGAATAAAATCCAAGTGTTTCTTCCATTATGACCTGAACAATTTTTTAATTAATATCCTCATAATTAAAAGTAATGCTTTTAAAATAGTAAACTATTGCTTTACATCTATATAAGCGAAACGACTCCAGCTTTCATGAAATAATACAATTTCCATTAAAGCTCATTTACACATTGTTAAAGTTGGACAAGAATTAAATGAAATTCAAAATGTCCAACTAAATTTTGAGTTAAACATTGAAATTTATTTGTTACCATAAGCTGACGTTAAAGTCATTAATATAACTTTTGCCATCCATACGCGTCTCTAGTCACATGTTACGTACAAAGTTTTTATATGCATATTTCACGAACGTCACGTCAGTTCGAAACTTATAAATCAAAATCCACACCTGCGAATTTCACGTATATCTAGCAGATTTTGTGTTTATTATTATTTACTTTTTCGTATCTGACAATTTATTCCATATTGATATTCAATTTATGGAAGGAACGACACTTGTTTCTTCTTCTTCTCCTTGGTGACTTTATGCTCTCACTAGAGGGCCAAGTGCCGGGAACGACACTTATACACGAGCCATTTAATCATTTATTGCACGTATAAGAAACAGCAGTTTCCTTCTGTATTATACGTGTAACAATTGCCGTATCACTTTAAGGAATATGTTATACGTGGAATAAGAGTAGAATACGGATCCCTCGGCTCATCTCACAACACTTCAAGAAAAATTATGTCGAAGGATGAGATTGGTTCCTTGTTCTCCTATAGAGATTTGAAGTATTATTAATGAAGTATTATGAAATAAGGATTGAAGGTATGAACTTTGTGAAGTTTTGATATGTTGAGTAAGAATGAGGGTTATTAAATTATACAAAAATTGTATCTTGAGTTATTAATTAATTAAATGTGATATGATTAATCGCAAAAAAGATGATGAATGTTTGAGTCATAATTAAATTGAAATTTTCTATTTTTCTATTTAGGTTCGTAAGCTTATCACTGGAGTTGCATTTGTTCTGCGATGAATATGTTTAATGAAATTGAATACTGTGGAAACGTGCCTTAATGCTCTTAGAATGAGTTTATTTTGAGAAGCTAAGTGTTCTTTGTTGCGAGGTAATACTTTTTTTAAGCAGATGATCTTTTCATATCATTTTCATTATCAGGGTGGCGTTCTTTGCGAAAATTCTAGAACAATATCAATTTCGGAGAAGATTTTTAACAGTGCTTCATTCGGAAAGATTTTCTTTCTTCTTTATTCGTCATGCAAATTTTTGTCGTGGCAGGCCTTGTCTTCCGTTGAAGTTTTGCGAGGATCGTCGTAAAGTTTATGTTAATAAATTCAAATGTACGCCACGTGAATTTCGATAACGGGTGGCTCAAATTACTGGATTCGTGGTTCAAACAATCTGAGCCATTACTGATAAGGTTACTGTACGAATCACCTGCAAATTAGTGTTAGTAGTATAGCAAAGCCGGTTCTGGAAAAAGATTTCTGTAACCGACATTTACCGACATTCGAGAGCCTTCGAAGGTTCGTATCCGTGCTAAGTCGACTTTGCGAGCCTCCACCGTTTCCGGAAGTGACGTCTTCGAGACGCCCAATTCTGAGAATCGAACGTAATATTCCTGGAATTCAACTAAAAATTCTTGGAATCCACCCGAAATTTATGGAATTGGGGGTCTCGATAACGTCACTTTTGGAATCTGTCTTGCTATACTATTAGTGTTTATAACAAAATTTGCTCTCCGATACAGTTAAGATTATTGTTCATTGCAATTTTGTTTATCCATTCATTCAATTTGATATTCCAATTTATCCTATCACCTTTTAATCATTATGTGGTTACTATATACAAATATTTTTGTAATACCCATATTTCACACAAAAGGATCTACTGAATTTCTGGCAGTAACAATTATTTTATTTGTACAACGGCCTTTCGAAAGTAAAATACAAAAGTCATTCAAACCCATTGGTACCTGCGTCATGAATATCCACGAGCTACAAAGTGATAAGGTTTTCAAATACTTTCATCTTCTCAGTCTGAAAGCAACCATGTAGATGTTTAACTGTATTTCGAGCTTACTGGTCAATGACGAAGGGTATAGCCAGAGCAGAGGTACGCTAAGATATTTCTTATCTGAAATTCTGATCTGAGAAACGTAAATTCTGTTAAAGTATTGGTATAAATTTGTACACCCTTATTTTACTAGTCAGGTACGTTATGTCTTTAGAATTATTATTATGCCATGTTCGATTCAACAATTTCACTGAACAGTATCGACTGTCCTAAAATCGCATACATTGTGAAAAACAGTAATATCATTTCCATTTGTGTCTGCATTAAAAACAATCATTTACATGGAG
Source organism: Syrista parreyssii (assembly GCA_030142615.1). Taxonomy (NCBI): domain Eukaryota; kingdom Metazoa; phylum Arthropoda; class Insecta; order Hymenoptera; family Cephidae; genus Syrista; species Syrista parreyssii. The sequence goes on along the minus strand of JARQTG010000183.1, from coordinate 556,972 downwards.
AACTTTTAAGAAAAATTACTAGGAATGGTACGACCGAGGAAATAATTATTATTCCAGATCGAAGGAATTTCAAATAAAATGAAAAACGACATATTATTTTTATAATATCTATACTTCGTGAAATCTCATTTATTTAACAGCTCACGTAAAATCCACCAAGCAATTACGCGCGATTTTGCGATTGAATTTTTGGAAATTACAGTACTTCTCGTAAGCTTTACTTATGGAGTTTGAATAAGTGAATATCTCGGAGAAATGGTAGATATACATAGCTTTGAGAAATTTGAGTATCCCTTACTGATGATGGGTAATAACGAAAAGAGCATATTCATTAAATCATTAATATTAGAATGCTAGGATATAACATCAAATTTTTCTCTCGTCTTAACATCCTCCCTTTTACGTATTTACATATTATTTATCAATATCTATTTAATAAATACAATTTAATACATATAGTTTATCGACTGCGTTATGCAGTGCAACGTAAACAAAGTTATCCTAAACTCACGTTACGCGGGTCATGGTGTACCGTACTGGTAGCTCTTGACACGAGAGTGCCCGAGCTTTACCGGAGGCTCACGAAGCTTTCGCTCCTAGATGTCAGACCTCACTCAACACGCGCATTGAATACAGACAGACAGAGTTCATTCTACCGGCAGTATCTCCGATCTCGTCAGGTTTGAATGCGTTTTTATTAATTTCCTTTTATTTTCGATTTGTGGATGTTGACTCGACGATAATGTGTCAGTGCTTAGTGATACCATTGATTTTTGATATCGTTGTGATATCTTATTAAATATCTCAAATACATAACTGGAATTGTCACATTTACATAAAAGTCTCGTACAAATTGATATCATTTGCTTTGACATCTGATACACATGGAAGATTCAAAGTCGATACAAGCCTGTTGAATTTCGTAAGAATCTCATTGCATCGATGCAAGGAATATCTTTGATATTAGTGACTCTTTATATCGTCATCACCTAGTACGATATAATTTACGTTAATATATTTTGTCGTTACTGATTACACTTTTGTGATTAATTTTTTACATTTTGCCTGTGTTTTATGACAGTTGTTACTAATTCATATATTATTTGAATTGTAATACGCGTTGCGCGCTGTTTTTAATATACTATTGTAAACGGAGTATTTCCAGATATTAGATTTTTGTTCTATAGACTCGGTAGAATTTCAGAAGGCTCACCTTACAAAAGGTGACATAGCTGAGGCAGCGGAAAAGCTCGGTGAACTTATAGAGATTGTCTTATTTATTATTCTCTTGTTCAACCTTTAAGTGTATAGGAACATGCATTCCTAAGAGAATGCATTCCCGTTTTAAAGTAAAAACAGGAAATTGCATTGTTGCAACGAGATTTTCCCAGCCGGTCAATTGGATTTGTAGGCATTCAGCAATTTCTTTCACGTCACTTTTTCAACCCGCTGCACGTCGCAGTTTCTGCAACAAGTAATCGATTTCGAGTATGAGCATCCACAAATCGAGATTGTTGGGACAAGTGAAGAAAATGACTTAATTATAAAGACAAACATTCACCTTTTATTTTCTAGTGAAATTTCTCGCGTCTTTAAAGGTTTTACGTATTGTTTGAGTGAAAATGGTCCACATGGGCCTAATGGGCCAGTACTTTCCGGAACTGGACCCAAATTCGGTCGGGCCGCCTAGGGCGATCGACCCTGCCGTACAAGCCCGAAAACTCGTAAGTAATTTATACCAATTTTTGTTACGTAACATCAATAACGAATTTTCGTAACTTCATACTTAATGCCGATGCTTTATATCAAACCATAAATAAAATATGGTCTTTTTATAAACGTGATATCATGAAAGCTTGTGTGAAGTGCCGTTATTTTAATGCGTACACGTTGTAGATTTTCACCTTTAATATATCTCACGTTACAAGTTTTACATTTTCACATTTTTCATACGATACTGTACTACGAAATAGAACGGATAAAAGTGTCTTATTTGGTTGTTAAATAAAAAAAAAGGTAACAATCGTATTTAATTTTTTAACGTTTACCACTGTTTTAGAATCATTACAATCGGCGACGTAATACAGCAAAAAATCTTATTATCCTTTACGTCCCATTTTCCAAAAAATATGAAAAGTGAACGCATGACTCGTCTGTCCGATTATAAAAGGGCATCATGTGATTTCCAGCCCTCTATTCTATACGCATGACTTGATCTTTAAATAGAACACGGTTGAATACCGCATATACTACACACACACACACACACACACACACACACACACACACACACACACACACACACACACACACACACACACACACACACTAGGGGATCATGTCCCATCCTTATTTTCCAATAATGATATTAAATGCATCTGCTAAGCTAAGCCACAATAGAGACTTACGTTTATAATGAACGTTATAGAAATCCATTATTACACTTATTTATACTCTGCAATAAATTTCATACAATGAATACAATTTCTATTAAACAATACATTTTCCAGCCGCATGTATCGTATTAAGAGTAAAATAAAAAATTATCCGAACACGTCTGACCTTGAGTCACCGTTCACATCAAAGTTTATACATTAAACATATTCTTATCCAAGCTGCGTATAAACCGCAGTAACGAGCTTTCAGCAATAAAGTGACGTCACGTAGGGTTACCTGAGCAAGGTCGCAAGATACTTGCACGTGAAGGTAAAATCAGGGCGCAGGTTGCATCGATCCGCATGAGTTGTACCTACGTCAAGTACATCGGAACATGTATTTTTAGGAATTACTCCCTTTTTTAGTTGCACGTAGTGATCCGTCAATCTTATCCCCTGTATTACCGTTAACGCGTAATAGTCGTCAAACGATAGCAAACCCGAATGGTTGCTCAACGATGTGTGTTCCACTGATAGAAATGTCAATCGTTGCATTGGAAGAGGGTTGCGCGAATGGCTGCCAGTTGCCAAATAGCAACCAGATGAAATTCTATTTGAAAAAAAAAAATAGATACGTTAACTGACGTCATTGGTTTACTCCTGACTTCCTTTTCCGTGTATTTTCGCCCCACCCGACTAACGAAGGGAACGTAAACGCGTGAAAAGCTTCGGTTGGTTCTGTGCATTAATGAGAATTTACCAGGCACTTATAAAGCTTTTGATAACGTCTGGTTTTCTTTTTCTCACCATTTTTCCCACGTTCCTTTCGTTTAAAATATCGCTTCGCCATTTCCATTTTGCTTAATTTTTCATCCTTGCGTATTAATGCGGCTGGGTACGGTATTTCATTTTCATCTGCTTTCTCCCGAGAAAGTCCGTACTTAGGGGATGATCTGAAGAGCAATACATAAAATGACATTTTTTTTACGATTGTTAAAGGCTTCTCTTTATCAGTCTATATTTCTGTTGCGTGATACATTTCGCGCTATGCCATGTTTGATTTTTGTCATTGATGTCGTATCTGTATTTTCTTTTTATGGTTTGTTGGCCACTGGGCAGATTTAACGATGTTCTACCATTCAGTGGACTTTCGATAGGGTGGATGACTTGGTTTACTGTTGCCTTGTTAATTAGAGGCTTCGTCAACATGTGCTTTCACGCGCGAACTCTCCTGGGTATGTGCATTTTTTATTCGGTCCCTTTAGTTATGCTACGTAGTGCCGAGTCTACCCTTTCAAAGTGCCTATGTATTATTAGCGACGTCGATAATGGAATGTTATTGATCAGTATTTTTAGAATATTCTATGTCACGCTGAAATTGTGTTTTACGAACAGAAAATAATATTTATGTCTCTTTGCATCTTCTAATTTTCTTTCGCTTTTTTTCTGCGTCTATCCAAATTTTCGTTACTTGCTATGAAATCTGAAAGGCACGTTTAACGAATAAAATGTATGTTCGTGATAATAATATTTTTCAGCATTTCTGTCTTATTTATCAATGCGAATGTAAACGTGTATTCAAGCATGCGTGGAATGAAAAGGAATTTTCCTATGGGAAATTAAAAAGAGACAAACATGCTCTTAAGGTGTATTCCGTAATTGAACCATTATTATGGTTATTGAATTTCGATTAATTATACCAATTCTGCTAATTATGATCATAGTGATATTCATATAATTGATTGCCATAATCGAACTATGGTTAAGGTTCATCAATTTGGTTGGTCAGTGATAGGAATCGGTCGACCAATTCCTGTCATCGACCAACCAAATTCATGAACCATAACCATGGTTCAACTACGTAATATTGCGAGGACTCATTGTTTCGTAAAGCTTTATGAGTTCCTATCGTTGGAAAGCCTATAGGATTTCTAGTATATTTGCGTAACATACAATTATAATATGACGTATTTCATTAATTTTTTTTTTCTAATACAATATGCAGCATTTCATTTCCTCACAAGTCAAATAACGTCACTCAAGCGTGAGTGTGAATTTTCATTCATCACGTTTTCCTGAAACCTCTCGCACACTTTTCCAACTTCCTCTCTGTTACGTATGCTTCAATTTAACGTTTTCTTAGCGAGAAGCAATAATACGAAGTAGTAAAATCATTTTCTGTATTTCAATATTCAAGTTGATGCATTTCCCATATTATACAGTTGTATCTACGTATTCATGAGGAAACTTTAGAGAATCCTTGAACATCGAGTTACTCGAGTGTGTATAGACATAATATATATATATAGTTCAGGTTATACTATTCCATTCTAGATATATGCATCTTATTAAATGTCGACGCAAATTTGTGCTCGTTTCAGCCATTGGCTATAATAGTCTAAGCGTTCGTTAGATCTACGAATGTCTATTTGATGTGTTTCGAGTGGCGATACTAAAGCAAACACCCGTGAACTACCGTCGGAAACAATTAAGACACCGTATATCTATGCGGTGAAAAAAATTTGCTCAATTTTCATCGCATTACCTTGACTCGCGTTTGAATATTACGCAATTGACGCCACCGCGCAATAATACAGCTTTTTATACAAATCTCACGCAATGATATCGCTGAGACGTGGGCGATAATAATATATAAGATATACATTAATCAATATATATTTATTGATTATTCTGTTCATTATAGACGTATATAGAAAAGAATCTTGAATTATTCTGTCATCGTTAATTCACATCAAAAGTATTCCGATGCTCTATAATAAATTCGTTGTTACCGTTTGGCCTTCTTTAACTTGACCGTCTTGAACGTGACCTAAATTCAACTTATACGTTTCTATGTGACACTGGTTGTTTTGGTACCGAGTGGAAGACGTAAATCGATGGGAATCGCTGTTACTTGTTCGCTCCAATTTTTGTATGAATTTTTCGAAATTTATCACACAAAATGAAATTGGAAATTAACGTGTGTACGTCACTTGGAATTAGCGTATTCGTTATATTTTTGTAGTAGAATCGCCTTGGTATGCATTAGTTTTGAAATACGGTCTACATAGTTTGACAGAGTTTGGTTGAAACCAATAGATGCTTCTATGAATATTTTAATTGTTATTTGTATAATTTGAATAAATCAAAATAAGTTGCTACGTAGGTTTCAATATATGGACGGTGTATTTGTATATTATTGTATATTTCATATTATTGTACGCTCCGTTCGAAAATATTCCTCGTATTCTCTAATATAATTATAATCATCGACTCATTCATGAGTATATTGATATATGGATAGAATCTAGTTATAAATGACGAATACTTGTCAATTCGAGTATCATTATTATTATATCTGTAAAAATATTACGAAAATCCATATACTCGTGATGCATCGTATTAATAATGATAATATACAACTAATATTTCCATTTGTTTTAATCTCAGATTTTTCTTACTGAACAGCTTCGATAACCATCCCATATGTATACACATGTTCAACGCACTCAGTTCCTCTTATCGTTTTTTTTTTTTTTTTATCACTTTTCACTCGCTGCATTCTCCTGTTCTAACGTCAGATCCCATATCCTTGCTCATAGGATATAACAGTGAGACGAACAGAGGTAGCGAACAGGAATAGTCATAAATGAAATTCATGTCTTGGCAATGCCAAGTCGTTGTCATTCGAGGTGAACAATTTTCCAAGTATTTGCTTTGCGGTATGAACGAGCGGGTATACGAAGTTAGGGGTATAGACGTGTGTTGGCAAGATTGAATAATTGAAAAAAAAAAATACGTATATCAAAAGCGAGGGGAATTATTCAGATAAAAGTAAGAAAATAGAATAGGGGCTGCTGATGCTTCTTAACAATTGTTACGTCATTACGCAGAAAATGAATTCCATGGGTATTTTTTTTTTTGCGGATTTGCTCGTACGGGGATGAACTGAAGGAATCTGGTTAGGGGTTGGTGTTACGCTCTGCGGGATGAGTCTGTAGAATAGGTGTACTCCAGCAGGATGGATACAGTTAAACCACACCTGGTATCGACCGGGTTCCGCGAGGCTGTGCCCCTGAGTCTGGCCGGGACTCAAATCCTACGATTTCCTCAACTTGGAAATTTTTCTTCTTCTTTCCTTTCTTTTTTACTTTACGATTCCATACGTCCGATTGAATTTCAACTAGTCCCTTTCTGGAGTCGAGGTTCTTATTACTTTTTATATCCATGGTTTATCGTTACTTGCTCTTATACTGTCTTTGGTATTTATTGAAAAATGTCATCAATGGCGAACCTGACAACATATATGTATGCCAACGATTCATATTTCGAATTTTTGGTATCACATTGATATTTTATGATAGGGTAAAAGGTAGGTAAATAATGGTACGTAAACAATGCTATACTCGCGTTACACATATCTCACCTTATTTCTTGTATCTTTATCATCGTCTTGAGTCTTACAATTCCGCATGGCATCTCATTGATGGGCTGTCAAAAGAAGCCCACTTGTACTTCTAACGTAAAACGTATCGTAAAACTTATTATGATTTACTTGCCTCAATAAAACTCTATAAGCCAACTACAGAAACTTTTTTAATTCGTAAAGGGTATCAACTCTATCCAGGGCAAAACGAATTTCTCGAACGGTCTATACCTTGTAGAAAAGGGAACCTCTACCTTTCGTTTGATTACGTGGGCGCACGTTCGATCACTCCAGTAAAGTTTATTAGACAGAAGCACGTGCAACGATTGCAAAAAAATAATATGACCAATCGAAGAAGTTTTGAAATTGTGACTCGGCGCTTAATACACGGAGAAGGCAAAAGCTTTGTGTGTTTAATAGGACGTCATTATTTTTACCTAAGTTGCATCTGTAAGCTATGCAAAGCACTGGGTACAGGATAAACGGTATAAGATCCATAATTATTTTCTTGAGCTACGTATTATACATTTTTGTATTATAACAGTATATTACTTAGATTGGGAAGTAAAATATAACTAAGGCGGACTTATTATCATAGGCGGATGAAACGTTAGGTTTGGGTTGAGGTTTAATGTTGGTGGATTTGCGTATAAGCAAGATTTAGGTTAATCAGTGCGAACAAGTTTCTAGAAGGTTTTATGGCGATTAATCTTTTTTAAGACTGGTTGGGGCGACTATGAAAATTTGAAGGGATCATAGCTCGTGTTCGTATTATTTATTCACGTGGGTGTAAGTATGTCACGAAATGGAAAGGTGGAAAGTGAAGGATTTATTGAAATTGAAATTTCTTAGGCATATCAATAGAGACCTACTTTACCCTCTTTTTCTTTACTACGTCTCAACCAACGGAGAATGGCTTTAGGTTGAGAGACATTCAGCATAAAAACAGGATTTTCTCGTAGAAGTTTTGTTAAAAGTATCTTATCCGTGGAGGAGTACCTTGTTACTTATTCAGAATTTTTACTTTTCTTTTTACTAATATTATATTTTTCATAATATTAATATATGCTCGTTAAACACCTGAAACTCGTTCTCATTACTGTCGAATGTCATTTGCACGTCTATTCCAAGGTAAAAACGTCTTCGTTTTATAATAATTAATTAAGCATCAAATTCTTTAAAATACGTTGACATACTAATTATCTATAGCAGCTTTTAATTTCCTCGATATTCGAATTAGTAACTCAATGCTCTGACGAAGCATTATGTCTGCTTTGCATGTGGTAATTACGTTACTGAACATAATTTTGATTATTTTTTTTTTTTCAAAAATTAAAATTATTTTGTTCGTCAACTGAGAAAACACAGGTGTGATGAACTGTGGACCTTGAAAAAATATTAATTGATTTCAAGATGAGATAAATCAGTGGACGTTTTCATTCAAAAGTTTTTCCATGAGACATTTTTTTTTTTTTCGTACTTTAATAATCCAAGCGAACTTGACGTATAATTTACGCACTACACAACCATCCACAGACTGGACCTTTTTATTCACCTACATTCTTTATAACCTCATCGTCTTGTAGAAATTATTACTTGACACTTGCAGACTTTGTCGAACAATCAATGCAACGCGAATGACGATTTTGCTCTTTCAATTCATTTGCACTACAACCTAACCACCTGAAACCAAGTGGACGTTTTGCGGTTTCAGAAAATTTTCCATTTTCAATTGAATTTATCTATTATATCTACAAGACGTATGTTTCGTAAATATATTAAATAATCATTATGCCGAAGACGGCGTATGAAAAATGTATTAAATTTTGTCACCGATCGAAACGTCACTCAGTATCACGCTTCTTCCAATCAATTAAAAAAGCTACCTAGCTTAACATTCTTACCGAGACTTCAATTCCAATCAAAACGACACACACGTCGCTTATATCTATACTTAATTATATTGAATTCCACGCACGATAACAATCAACTATATCCCAACAGTATCATACAATATTTATAGTAGAACTGATTTGTCTTCCCATCGCCATTACACCCTGTGGCACAAAGAAGTTTGATTCTCAAGAATTCTCGATTCGCCTAAACAATATCCAGTTTATTGGATTCGATTATTTTGGACGCCCAATAAGCATCGTTTCGATAGACGTAACCAGAATTCTTTGCTTCATTCTAGATTTCCCGAGAGGCTTATAATAATTATTAATATTATTATTATGCCGCATATCATGCTTGTTACGTGTAAAATAAAATACAAATATTCCTTCTATTATTATTGCCGTTGATTAAGCACACATTTATACCTGAAAATTTAATATTAACATCCCCTGAACATTCTGACCTTTACGTGCTGCTTCATCTTATTTGGCATAAGATTGGTCTTATGATCGATCGTGAGCGAGGAATAGTACTGTTTAATGACGTATCTTCAGGAAGATATTGCTCTCTAGTCTAGTTAAGCACTTCTCCTTGACGTAGCACGTATATGTTTAATGGTAAATAGACACCGTAGGTATATGCGACCATAAACGTCCAATCGCATTTAATCTACATGCTGGTGTCGTAAATTCATAACGTTCGGTAAAGAAAATAAATGAAATTACTTTCGGACGAGTTCGTTTTCAATAAAGTCACGCGTATGATGTACATAACATCATTCGTAATGTAATTACGGCCGTTGAGAAAACTTAACGCTCTTGCCACTTTGTCGAAAGTTTTCAATGGATCTACTTGTAGGACCAAGACATTAATTGCTGATATATGAGACCCTAAGTGCAGTGTTAACCCCTTTGCCGCAATTTTCTTAAAGGTTTCGATCCCTATAAGTCGTCGTTATTAATTATATTGATATTATTACTTTTTTTTACGATATCTTATATTACAATATATTCGTTCATATTACATATCCCAATATATTAGACGTGACATAGGGTACATTATATTTTGTGATATTTGTGCATGTTATTATTTGATCCGTTTGACAGGAGGAAACGACCCTGTCAGTGTTATCTTGAGTTTCTTGAATTTGCACAGATTTCCTGCGTTAACCATATATGTGTGGTACAGTAACTGCAAATTGTATTTTGTTCATCATCTTTTCATTTCATCTCGAGAAAAATTGTAATAAGCAAAGCATACGATCTTATCTCAACTAGAAGGACTTTGTACTTGACGCATGCTTATGAGAAAAATTATTGCCTTAGGCTTCTTTATTGACATTAAGATTCGCGTCAGCAGTGAAGTCGCTGCTATGACTTTTGTGAACGACAGTGACGAACCTGAAGTAAATTTTGTATCCTGATCAGCTATGATTTATATTAACGTTATTGTAAAGGGAAAAAAAAGAAATAGTAATTCTGGAGAGAAACGTATATCGTCGAATTGAACGATCGTCCAATTTGTGCCTCGAGGGACGTTAATAAATTCAGAATGTAAATCCACATCGTTATATTCAATGGGCAAAATTTCATGTAGAATGTATTAGTGCTGGAATTCGAAGGCCATATTGAAAAGGGAGACGAAAATTCAAAGTGTAGTTTCGATATGAATATTTGTATCTGTTATTATTCACCCGTAGCAAAGAAATGGTGACAGAGGCATAAATATCCAGTACCTGCCAGTTATTAGGTTCATTACGGTAATTTCAAGCTGATAAGGGAGACCAGGGCTAGTTGCAAGAGTTGGGTATGTTGCAATAGCGCGTCTATCTCGTAAAAGAAAAGATGATCGTTAGACCCCCGCGCACCCTCTCCGCCACCAACCGCCTGTCGCCTGTGAGAGCGGGGGTGCGCAAATTGCTTCTCGGTCATATAAGTATTTATTTCCAATATATTTTTTTGCTTACAACCCAAGTCTATGTTTTTACCACATATGTCGTTGCAACCTTAAACGTGTAATTCGCACTCTACAATTTTTCATCTATTGAAATATTTTAGAAATTATTTTGACAATTCTTATGGTAGTCGATTTTGGGTAGGAAGTAACATGCGATTATTTTTTTTTTTTAATATTCCTTTATGCCTATTGTACTTTCATCGCTCGAGGATGAGGAGCTAGACGAGAAATTGCGCTTTGAGGTAAAAAAAGTATCGTCACGTTTGATGAAGTTCGAACGAAAATTATAAATTGGTGTCGTAAAAAAAAAATACACCTTTATCTATAACGTAATAAACTTGATTGGTTTTTACGTCGTACGAGCTAAGCACGATTAAAATTGATCATGCACGTCGAGATATCTCGAATTTTCGAAAAAATGTTACAACTAGCTCCGGTCTTCTCTATTAAGTATTTTTGTAGAAAATTTGCGAAAACCGATGTAAAACAGCAGGCGTGTTTTGATTTGCATTCGGGCTGCAACGAATCAATATTGACTCAGTATCGAATTGATTCAATACTCAGTACCTTTGACTTTTTACTTTCGTTTCAATGTCGAAGAAGCAAATTGAATTTCGCTTTGAGTGTGATGCTTTATCGTTCATCTTCTTATTACTACCGAAATGGGATTCTTCTGCTTCAATATTTCCCTGTCACTTGCACATCGTAGTTTTTTAAAATTGGTTTCGATACACGCATATAGATGGGTATGTACGAATGCGTATATAGCATTGTCTTTAGTGCATCTGAATATTTTACCTTTATACTTAATTTATCTATTAACAATAAAAATACGTACGAGACAATCAGCGATCATCATTAATAACTAAAACTTGGAATTTGACTGTATTAAATTTTCACTCTCAAAAAAGGCAAATGGATATTACAAACTTAAAAATTTTTGCGAGTTACAAGATAGGAATGCTAGGTGAGTAATAGTTTAACTGCCTGATGTTACCTTGAGCGAGATTCTCAGTGAGGAAATTAGTCGAAAATTCTTATAAATTCTTATAAATTCGCGAATAAACTTTTATTCGCGAAAAAGGCGAGCTACTATTTAATACTTTGAAATTTTCGCGAATTAAAAAATTGCGAATGTGAGACGAGTGATGGTTAAACGGTGTTACGTCACATTGAACGTCTCACGACTCATGATTAAATTTGTTGCATTTTTAAGGTATAGGCTTTATAGAATTAACGAGTTCGATATGTACGCAACCATAGCAGCTAATGGCTGATTTAATTTGCCTCATTTAATGGTTAATGTGTCGCTTGAATTTTGCTCAATAATCAATTATATTGAATATCATGTCTCGCGATACATCGTATCGCGATTCCATTTCATAGATGTTATACATGAAATCTAAGATATGCAACATCATGTGACGAGCAAGTATTTAGAGTACGTATGTACATACCTTGCAGGTACGTAATACATATCTCATATAACATTCATGGAACAGCTGTTAGATCTATTGGAAAGTTCACTACATTATGCAGGTCACATCTACGATGATCGCTTGAGTATAAAATTTAATCCTAATTGCAATAAATATTATTTTCTCTAATTCATAGATGTTCTAATTAAAGTTGTTCGTTAATGTATTTTGTTTATGCAAAATTTTATTATAATGTTTGGTTTACTTTTATGCCTTTAGGTGGGCATGGAACGGAGGGACGCTATCTTGACTGCCGTTTTCGGGACGGTAGGAGCTGTCGGGGTGCTGGTGGGTCTTGGATTAGCAGCGTGGCTTTACTTACGCGCAAGAAGGTCAAAGCAGCGCGATGGCGATTTGGAGGATCAGAACGAGAACGGAGAAGGAACGAGTAGCAGTCAGCAGCAACAGCCTGTTAAAAAGAACGGATTTCTCAATCTGAAGACACCGCTCATTAGTACGAAGGCGCTTGGGTGAGTTGAAACTTTAATTTCCTTGGGTGTTTCAATGTATATCCATTTACGGCGCTACGACAAATTGTTACTTGAAATTGCCCTTGAGAATAGGATAGTCTACGTCCCATTGCACAGAGGGCTTTTGTATAATTACCGAAAAAATTATTTATTCCCACTGCGGCAAGTGAGGTTGTCTGTGAGATCTCGAATGGTAATGTAGAGCTTCTAGTTAGAAAAATCGTAAGTAGCACGATTTCGTAAAACATTTTTTGTCTACGCGGAATTGAAGGTACATTGTGCAAGATTATCAATCATTTTGACACTACTTTTGCTACGGTCAATCGAAAACTGCAGGAGCTAACCGACTCGATAATTTTCAGGTGTCAGGTTCAACACCTGTATTTTTGGTTCATGGTTTCATTTGCAAGTTTAAAATAATCATTGTATAAACAGTGTTAAGGTTTTTATCAACATTTTACTTGGAAGCTCTACTTTACCATTCGTGCTTCTCAGTCCTCTTGGGGAAACTGAGCTTCCGAGCTTTCATTGCAGTTCTCTCTCTTGTCGATATTACTCACGGTTACGTATCGGTTCTACGCTAGCACCTTTCCTATGTGAAAAGCTTGTTTACGATTACCGACAGAGTTGCGAGTTTTGATGGTCATATGAACTTACCGACTGAGGCAAGCTTGCAAGCTTTATCCACTTCTTCTCGTTATCGACTGAGATACTGTTTTATCGTAAGAGATTATCCGTATTGCTTTGAGCTTTCGACAAGATTACTATCCATAGAGTGCTCAGATGTAAAAAAAATCAATTTCCATACCTACTGATATCGTATACCGTTATTACGTGCACGGAAACTAAAAGTACTCTGCAGATAATCTAGAGGTTCAGAGCTTTATCGGTAAAGGAACTTGTGATAATTAAAATATTACCGCAAGTTAATCAAGAAATTTCAAATTTTTTAAATACATCGCGATCTTTTTTATCGAAGCGAACAGAAACAGTAAAGCTCCATTAATTTTCCATTAATTTCATTCGGTCTTGGAAATGTCTGTAAATCCGAAAGCTCGTTTGTTTTCCGAGATAATACCCTTAAGTGCATTAGGTCTTAGCACATGAAATACTTAAGGGTGAATTTTTTTTACGGACAGGGAATTAGTAATGACTATCGCCGGCTAAATTCTGTTGGAAAAAGATAAAAGGTATACAACAGACCATCAATCTTGCGCTTTAGCATGCACGAGCAAATGTAGAAACTAAAGAATCCCCGATAGATTTTATTTACCACGATACGATTACGCCCTATTGAATACAGTTATCCGCGTGTAGGCTTGTCGTGACATTTTCGTTATTGATTGTTTCTTTTACTTACAAAGAATCCAGGGGGACACGTTTGGTTTTGACAACGTGAAGTCGCGTCAATTTAATTTGTCAATATCGGTCACCACTCAGTCAGAAGGTTTATGCCTTGCGACTTTCTCGATCCATTTACTTACCCTAATTTGTTTAGAAGACAAGTATTCCAATATTCGATAATCGATAATCGATAATACACTTAGCAGGAAGCACCGTTAAATTTTTCAGCCCAAGTCATCGTAATTCGTGAAGTTGACTTAAAGTTTCTTTTATCAATATCAACTTAATATATTGATTGCATCTCACTCACGGATTACTTTGAAATTCAAATATTTCCCATGATTCACCAACTCTAAATCCTTTTATTCTTCAACGTCGCTAAAACTCTAGCTAACTTCGAGTCTACTGGCTCGGCTACAGTATTGCAAAATGTTTCGTAAACTCGAAGTGAAAACAATGACGGTATAAATAGAAAATCTCTCTGGCAATTAATACCGCAAGAAATAAATGTAGGCAGATACTGTGGCTCAGCGCTTGGAACGCACGACTCTGGATAATTCGACTTGGTCCCATAACGTTTATCTCTTGCTATGTGTACTCTAAGATCTACCAAGTTCCTTCTCATCAGATATACTTGAACAGCCAGGATTTCCAGTTCTTCCTTTATCCCTCTGTATACTCCCTCCCATCTTCCCTACTGCTCTGGGATTTCCCAAAGAACACAAGACTACTCCGTAGTCCCGCTTTTCCACAAACTTTACCATTATTCCTTGACTTCAGCAACGATCGACTCAATGGTCACCAGTTATAGACCAGACGTTGTCTCATTCAAGAAACTACGTATTACGTCCTTGGGGATAGTCGTGGAGACGTCAGCGAAAAAAAAAAAAATGACGTGAATCCCCCAAACGGAACACGTCACTCTTTTCGACAGGATCGAGTGATCGCTAATCAATCGTACACCCTTGTTCCGCAAGAAAAGCAGTCATCGATTTGGGGTTGACTATAAAGGACAGCTTGATGGCTGGTTGCTCCTTGGTCATCTGACAGATTGAAGGTGCGAGGATGGTAATTAACCATTGTCATTTTCTTCTTATTCGCAATTATTAGAACTCCTTCTTTTCTTCTTTCTCTACGTTTATTTCTGGGGGTTGCTACGTATGTATCTCACGGTTGGTGTGGCTGTACGTGTATCAGCCTAGTGTTACAGCTGAGACGCCTAATCGATCCCCCGCGACATGGAACGTCTGTTTCAGGGAACTAATTTTAAAATGGAAATTATAACAAAGGAGGTTTTATACGAGCGAATGCACGATGTCAAGCAGCT
The DNA here is from genome assembly GCA_030142615.1 of Syrista parreyssii. NCBI lineage: Eukaryota > Metazoa > Arthropoda > Insecta > Hymenoptera > Cephidae > Syrista > Syrista parreyssii. The sequence continues at coordinate 541,700 of JARQTG010000183.1, read as the reverse complement.
ACGGATATTTGGAAGCGAAAGAAAATGTTGGAACAATGGAAGACCTGGGCGTTACGAGCTCGCGTTTCAGAAGCTCGAACGGATGTGCTACGAATTCAGTAGAACAAAAACAAGATGTATAATACGAGCTGTGATACCTCGTTGGGAGAATTCGTCGATTTTCAATCTATCCACCGTTTTGGTTATATTGCGCTTTATGCTCTGTCTATATATAGATATTGTATAAATGTGTTTATACGTATTTGGACCATTGCGCATGGTTATTGATCTTTCGAGTGTTCTTCATTGTATCGGAAAAGTGTAGTGAAAGCTCTTTGCTATGCAGTACTAGGATGTATGTTGAATATTTTTCGCAAAATTTAACTTCACCGAATTAGACTTATCGAATTTCGTGCCAAGTTCGAGTTACGTGATACTCGTGCCACGTGAGCTTTCGTTCAATGACTGAAGCTAACACCGCTGAAGGTATCATTTTCAGGTTAATTAAGAATGTCGAGAAATAATTTTGAGAAAGTTCACTCGTGAGACACAAGTGGTGTCTGATAATCGACCGGAGTAAAAAGTGCTTGTTTTCGCAAAATAAAGTAGCAAAGTACGACAAGAAATCACACAACGACACATCCCACCAGAAAAACTCAAGTCGTTCCAGTTTAGGTCACAACCCGTACTTTTGCATATCAGGCAAATTCTATTTCCAGTCAAACAATTTCTCGTGCTAGATCCTTCTAATGACTCGTTCTGAAATACACAAATCAGATGTTCCGTAACTTTCAGCTCGCGCCATGTCCATTGTACAACATATGTTTTATCCCACGGATGAAGGGTTTTCGCAAAACTTTTAGTTCGCGAGTATTCGGCTAGATGTCAGTGTAGTCGTGGAGTTTATTCCCGCGACGTAGACCCTGAGGGACACGAGTTCTTAGTACTCACGTTCGAACGTTGAAATCTGTGTCGACGCCTATGCATTGTAATCTTCGTACCGGCAGCATTCTCGTTAGGCTTTGTTGTCGCTATTCTAACCGGGGTACGCTGTAATATATTCAATATATTCGAACGCGAGGATTTCTCCTTTGAGCCGGGAAAATCGGCGTACGATTTCCACGTCATTGATTGCGCGATTAAGGAGACCGAGAGAGAGAGAGAGAGAAAAAAAAGACTTGCTGAGAAAAGTGCGTTGCGTAAAATAAAATGAACCCTCTTGATTTTCAATGGGACAAAGGCACTAAAGGCTATGCCAAAGGCAGACAATGTGGCCAGATTATTGTTACGCCTCTGGCTAAGGGAACTTTGGACTGTACGGGAGAGATAGAGATGGAGCGAGGGTGGCACGAGTATGAGAGAAAGAGAGGACCGAGCCATAGTGCAGACTGGTCCTTATTATTACCGGAGTGCGATAATGAATGCATCGCTGTCGTCTGAAATGATTATTATAATAACGAGATGAAAAATTAAATCGTTACTGAAACTTTTGACAATAGATTGTAATTAATCGAGTCGGGCCAATGCGCTCGTGAGCTAAATTCCGAATATTATATTTAATTGCTTCGCTTCACCGCGAGGGACGATCCTTACACTTCGACGAGGGTGGAAAAGTGTATGTATGAAGATATTTCGCAATTTTACTCTGTTCACTAATGGATGAAATAACTAGTATTATTTCATCTCGCGGATAATGCAGTTTTCTACAATTTTCGTTAACCCGCGGATTATCGCGCGATTTTGTTCCCCACTTGAATAGCATCGAGTTCGGATGTCTCAGACCCTAGAAATTAGTCTACAAATATTACATCCTGCTCTGTTATTCGCCACTCGGTTTATTCGTTGTCACTGATGGGTTAAAATGATTAATCAATCTAGAAAGATCCTGAATAAACAAGTTTTATCTCCATTAGACACTTCCTGATGCCACTAGCCAGCTGAGAGTGATGCAGTTAGCGTTCTTTACCAGCCAGCCAATTACTTAGCTTGCAACTGAATAAACCATCCTGGCTGGCGGTTGGTCACGAAGGCCTTCAGAGTCAACCCTATCAAACGATTATACTGCCAGTTACGGGTTCTCGTTCGATGTCGTTAATAGATTTTCACTGTTTCAATGGAGACGCTCAAAAGTGACGAGTCACTTGTAAATCTGAGCGTCAACGCTGCTTTCGGCCTTAGAATATTAACTAATAAAGATTCCTCAATCTATAGACCCTCGATAAAGAATATTTTGTTTAAAATTCCAATAGAAAAGAATCCATTGTTTCTCGTTGCTTCCCTGTTTATGCATGAAAATGAACAAAAAAAAAACTCAAACGGTAATCTGTTTCTTTATGCGTCGCTGAGTGTTAGTCGGGTAGAAAATACATGTGTATTATTATGACTGTCGCTAGTGATCCTGCTTACGTACTGTATATGCCATGACGTATGCATTTCTCTCTAAGGTTGGCCTTGCACGTTGAAACTGCAATGGCCCTCATCGCGGATCAATACGCCAGTCCGAGTCAGACGGGACAAGGCGAAACTGAAGAATGTAGAAAAACATGGTAGACGATGCGCGAATGAGTGTTCATTGCCGAGTAATCCTTAGCCTTTGGACTTGCTAAAGAAAAGACTCACAAGTAAGGAGTATATTGCTAGTGTTAGAAAGAATACGAGAAATAATTATATATACATACATATATCTAGTACATTGTATACATAGTGTATATATATATCTTTACTTTTATTCCACTATCGTAAAGGAGTATTCCAACAGTGAGGAACGATGAAAACTTTCGAGTGGCTCACCCTGTCGAAACCAACTTCCGTTCAACGAAACGGTCTGGCTGACCTTTCGTTTGATTTTTCACACGGTCGGTTCTTCCGGCGATCGATTTCGCGGCAATAATTCACGAGAGCAGGAAAAGCCTCTTCGTTCTTTTCCTTATTTGCTTTTTCTGTTCTAGAAGTAGAACAAAGGGGAACAAAACTACCCGTCTAGTTATCGGGATAGTGCATGTACATGGTTACTCTCTTGAGATTAAAATTCCATATCCGCGTAATAATATCATTCAGAAGCCTCGCACGCATTCGTGCTTGAAACGAGATTTCCACCCATTTCACCTGCATAGTTTGACGCGTATCTAATACGCCGTAAAACAGTAATATCATACGTTACCATGTAAATGGACTGTTGGCTTATGCTTGGTCTTACAGGAACTTTCGTATTTATCAGTTAGATTAGTGCACGTGCACATACATAGCTATGTACCAACTGTCACGTAGTCGCTGGTGCAAATATCGCTTGGTCGTTTCACTTGGGTTTTTCTCTCGGTTGTCTGGCCTTCAGTTAACGGGGAATTTAATTAAAAGCGAATCATGCCACTTTGACTGTAGAGACACAGCTCGGACAGGGTTGTACAAGCGTTTTTTTCAGGCTGAGTGAGATGTCCTGCATGCGTTACCATGGTAACGTGTAGCGACGAGTAACGTGTACTGGGTTATGGGTGCGTGTTATCGCGCAATTATTTTCCAAGATATTATCTGGTTTACCGATAAAAAAATGAGCATGGTTTATGTTTAACTTGGGGATCCTTTAGGCAAAAGTTTATATATTGGCTCATCCTGGAGGAAGTGGAGGACATAAATCATGAGTGATACGGGGCGTTACCCGTTGATGCTGAGGATGTTGTGGATGCATGTGTTGCCCAAACACCGAACGCCGATACACTTGATATATCGTTTTGTCCTATGTGTGACATGTTTATGTGTTGCTGCACGTGTCACGATTCGCATGGGAAGAGTCGACGTTATTGGGAATTAATGATTTTGGCTCTAAGGATCATACTTACTATTCCACGTGGTATGCACGGCACAACGTAATATTGATCGGCCAGTAATTAATTACGTTCGATTCGTCTTCCATTTAATTTGTTATTATTAGCAGAATTAATTTCTTTTTATTCATTTTACGTTTATCTTTTATTCATTATCATTTTACGCTAATCTCTTTTATTATGTCGATTAACGAAAAACATTAAGCTCTGTTGTTATTATGTTTCGCCATTTTGAATTTATATATTGGTACAAATAATTAGTATAAATATGACGAAGCAAAGGACCTCTGTGCTGTCTTTGTATTTTTTAGTACGAGTTATGTACACTTAGATCTTTCAGTCTATCGTCATTTCAAGTTTTATCAACGAATAACATTTATTTATACATATTTCTTTACACGTCCATTGTAAAGTTCATGGCGCTCGATTGTTACGTTTCATAGACGTGAGAAGAATCTTTATTTCTGGTTATACACACGTATTGTCTACTGACCGTGCATTCCGTTGGAAATCAATTGGTCAATCGGAATCCTCGACGCGATTAGATACGAGAATATGAAATTCCATTGGGATAGGAATTACCACAAGACGATGTTCGATCCTATTGTTTTATTGCAAGCTTTAAGCAAGCAAGTAAATTATAATAAACGTGATCTTGGAATTCGTTCATATATATTATTTACACGCTTCATTATTATATCCTTCCCGAAAATGTAATTCCACTTCCGAAAGTCTCAAAGGGTTGAATTTTCGAATTTCAAATTTCGAATCAATTCGAAAACTCATTTTCTACGTATTCTCTCCAAACAAGAGTCACGTATAAAAGATGGTACTGATGAAAGTGACGAGTTTGATCCCTATCAAAATAATTTCCCATTACAAATCTAATAATGACACCGATGAAAAAGGTATACTTCGTACAAGCAACGTCCAGCAGATACACGACATTGCTTTTAAACCTTCAGCTTTGATATGGATTTACAGACACGACCGATCCCCATACAGTCAACGACTTAAAAGCCACTTACCCCCTGACAGACCCCCTCGCAAGTTAAACGCCTCGATATTCTTTAATTTGTAATATTATTCTTTAATCAAAAAATACTTTAAAGACACAGGTTATGATATCTTATCGTACCTTATACTGCTTCTCTAGAAATACTTTTGTTCGCTATAAAAAAAGGTTATATATATGATGAACCCGTGACGATCTCACTAGTTCACATGAAAATTCCGAATACTCTCCTTTTCCATTCATCGTGCTTTACGAGCTTGCAGTTCGAATGCATTGTGCGCAACAGCAATTTTAAGGACAATTCTTTTTCGATGGTCCATTCGTGATTTAATTTTCCCGCGCAATCCTTTGTTTCACTCCAGTTACAATGTTCAATCCTCTAAAGACTTCCTAACGAGTAATGATCACTCATTAAAGCTTGTCACTTCTTCGGTCAAGTGACCCGTGCTTTGAATAATAAGCCTTTGTAAAGCTCTATAGTCTTCATTTACCAAGGGATTTGATCGCAAGCTGTGAATAATCTTCGAAACTGACGTCAAAGCTTTGCACGAAGCTTCCATGCATGGTTATACACGATCCATGGCGCTGGTGCCTTGCTATACTCCCTTAGTGCTGCAAGCTCCTTACAAGACGTTCTCTTAGGATTTCAAGCAATCCGTGTTATCGACTTTGTAAGCATTTCAATAACCAGTCCTCCGTTTGCGCTGAGATTCCAAAACTGCATCGAAGTAACGATGACACCAAACTTGTAATCAACTTTAATTAACAGGTATTCTGACATTCCACATGTCCTCGTTACAACCATATGCATATAGACACGTAATTCTACATGTGCATTCGAGCTTCGATATCCATCGCACTATGTATACTTTGCTTCTCTCTTGTATTTTATGACGTAACGGAATTGCGAATTACTCGAAAGCTCTCAAGCTCCAATATATTTGTGCCCATTAGAATATCTTAGGAATTCTCACTATAATCCCCACGTTGTTCCTCGAACTCGTTTCTTAAGGATGAAGCAAGTTGGGCTGTGGACCAACGGTAATCCATGGATTTCTATCTCAAACCTATTTGCATGTACTCGAGCAAAGCTTCAATGCGAAGTTCGATGCTCATGTTATTCCAGTACACATAGTACGCTGATGTCTACCACGCGTTACCAGACTAGACAATTAGCACTGCAGTTCCCGTTGCATATGGAGCTTTCATGATCTGTGGCATGTAGGCATCCAATGTGTACACGTGCACTTTGTCAATCATGCCAGATACTCCGACACGTGCTCCACATATGCAAACGACATGGATGTACAGTCTTTGTCCGGTTATCAGGATACGCTGTTTATTGCACCACCGGGAAAAAATGTAGCATCACGATGTATGTAGATGCATGTCTATGTTTCTGAAAAAAGTTAATTTTTTACAGGTTACCTTCTTTCGTAGCAGCGAGTCTCTGACAATTTCGCTTAGCTCGATCCGTACGTGACCCGCTACGTGCTTCGTGTGCAACATTCGGGGCACGTGTTATGTATCCCACATGTAACTAAGGTTATCTTCAACATGGCGAGAATTGGATTTGCAAAGAACAACGTTAAACTATTCCAGGATCATTGGTGAATTTTTAATGGCACGATGTACCGCGGGGAGTAAAAAATGGTCCTGCACCATTTTTCTACGTTGATGCGATTACGCTGTAAACAGGAAGGCTATTATTGATTGCTAGTGCGTTATGTTGTAGTTGAGCAGTTTGATTATTTCTATACTGTTGTTCTAACATAATAAGTGTAGGTCAACTTGATTCTCGCAGGTGTCTTTATATGCAATGCCGTATGCTATGGAGCATATTATGCGAACAAGTAAACTTTTCTGTATTTGTCGTCTACTCGATTTGCCTGCAGTTCCCGAATTTAGCCAGTAGCACGTTGGAATAATCGTTTCGCCGAGGAAACAATTTCTACTTAAAACTAGACCCTTCAGGGCAACTCGGGAAGTTCTCTTTGATGGGCAATAGTTCGCTCAACCCCTGTATTTATCTTCTATGCTATATCTTTGACCTTCTATCCTCAACCTTAGTCTATAACGTTTCAAACTTCAATCTCCTGTTGAAATTTCCTTCTTTAATTACAAGAATTGCTCAAAGAGTCGTGTGGCGTCGCTACAATAGTATAGTATCCAGTCTAATTATGCCTTATGTGTATATTAGTTGGTTCTTTATTACTGTAGTCTGTAACCATTGTCAATAGTTTAAACAATTGGCAGGATTCAGAGCAAGGCTGCTGTAATATCAGAATAACAAAAGGACCGAGAATTTTTATGGTTTGAAGATTTCAATTTTTATTTCAGTATATATATATATATTTTTTATACTCGATTCAATTTTGTGTATTAAGGAAATTCCTTTATCTCGCCAAAGATACACAAATGACATTCTTAAGGAATATTGTCGCGACGCCTTTCTCTTCGTAATTTTGTGAACTTAATCAGACTTAAAGGACAGCCTGATATTATCTTGTATGTCAAATTCCGACGGAATGCTCCGAATATCGGAGTCGAGATTCTGGAGATGACTGGCGGATCAGAAATCACGTGGGAACTCCAGGTGGGTGCTTCTAATTAAATTCATTAAGTGAGACAAAACGAGTCCGCTGTGGTAATCAGAACTGTGATATGCTAGTAGAATTGGAATGCGCCCAATTGTAGTCGGTGCATAGGTACAACTTCGCAAGATATTGAAACTGGGTCGTTGCATAGCTTTGGACAATTTATATTTCGTATTTTTTATTTTTCTTCTGTATCTTTTAACATCGATTGCAGTCGTACCAAAATATTTCAAATTGTTAATTAGAGATGTGGATGGTCCATCTTATAAACGCTGCTAAGGTATTATATCATCATATGCAGAATGCAAGACAATATTTCACATACCTATATTACTTTGGTTTCTGACGTCTCTCGTGGGGTAATATCTTGGACAAAGATAAAGAAATTAACAAATGACACGCTCTTTTGGTTTAAAGGAAGCGAGATAAAATCTTATTACGATGAGGTTATACCACAATGGCTGAACATGGGTCTAGGGTAGATTTAATATTACGAGTCCAAATATCCGTGGTAGAGATAACAAGAAGGGCCGAGTCAGGCTCTCCTGAGATATCAAGCATCAAGTAGAGCAGGAAGGCAGCGAGAAAGATAGGATATAGTTGATTAATATTTTTCCTCAGATCCCCGTAAGGCTTTATGTGTCTAGCCATGTAGGATCAGGAAATTAAAAAAAAAACAGAATGAAACCGTTGTCAAACGAGGTTTAGTAAATGTTTGTACCTTTGGCGTAGACAAATTTTTGTTTCAACTCCATAAGACACGACATAAAGAACGCTTCAATAATCCCCGCTTAAAAAATATAAATCAGTAATACACTAATCACTTCTCGACCTGACCCTCGTCACTGGATTTGCCTGTTTCGACCGCGTAGAAAATTTTGAATGAAACAGAAGAAAGTGTTACATAGCATTCGGTTGAAATGTGAGTTCTTCGTTATTTTCACATGAAAAATATTAAAATATAAATACAAGGAACGATGTCGGCTAAAAGTATCATATTTTCGCACATACAAAAAAGCTGCAATACGTTCCACAAGTATGTGAAACGTAACTTGCAAATGTATCTAACAGTGCTCGGATGCATCGGTTAACGAAGTTCAGTTAATTGGATATAAAAGCACAAATTTTAAAGTGAATATCGTTCGATGGGATAAGGAAACTAAAACGTAAAGGTATGACTGTACGTGAAAAAGTTAGTTCCATCAGCCACATAATGTCGGCGCCACTATCGCAAAGCCGATTGTACGAAGCTCGAACCAGTCCCCAAGTTAATCCAGTCTACTCCTTTGTGTCGTACAAGTGCATGTAAATAGATAAATCCGTAAAGTGCTTGTATATATTACATCCCTCCTAGGTCCGCAACTATATAAGTAAAGTGCATCAGCTGAACTTCAACTTCCGCCGTCTACAGTCATTGATCATTCCCATCGTAAACGCGGCTCCTGCCAACTAGGTTTACGTCTATTTTCCAAGTGATAACCAAGTGACAGTAATCTACCATAAATAGATACAATTAACTTTGATAGCTCTAACTTCGCCTTTCATCTACTCGGAGCAACGCATAGTAATATTTACCCTTGATTGACTGTGTAATCGAATTAGCCGATGCCTTTCATGATGTAATAAACAGACATTCGATCCATCACTAGACCCAATAAACTGTTTATTGAAGTAGGTGCTTTGCAATTAGGGCCTTACACATGCATGCATGGGCACACGCTTGCACTAGATTGCGTAACATAATGCAACAATGAGGTCGCCATTCTCGTATGAATCATAACCCTTTGAACGGCCCTATGTTTGATATGAAAATTTCAACTACATTATGGCCGAGGGATGCATCGGTGCACCTAGGAGATATTGATAAGGTGGCTTAGACTTCGCGTATTCTGTTTTAATCGAAATGTACAGCTTTTCAACTCCCTTCCAAAAAGTCCTTGCTGATTCCAATATATCGCTCGTACCCACTACTGTGCCTACTGTATGCGTCAAACACAAAGTCTCATAAGGTTGGATCCTCCTTACTAGTATCTGCTCGGTGATCAAATAGCCTGGAGCTTACGTAGGTAGATACTAGCTGTACAGTCTATTAATTCTAGGTAGTTTTTTAATTACGTGTGAACTAAACTGTCCTGTAACACGTGGCTGGCTAAATGTCGAAAACATGTTGTATCGTACTTTGTTGCTTGACAGCGTTCGATACATAGTTTTCCCTTGCAGAGTAAATTCAGGTACTCGTGAAAATTCGAAATTTTCACACGAGTTTCCGATACGGATGATTGCATCACTAGTTGATAACAATCGTGGCAACTTTCTCACGTGTGAGGCATTGATTAGTAATTTACCGAGAGACGTTCGTTTGTAAAATCACTTTTGTCCCTTTAATTATACGTAATAATTCGAAAACGTGTATTCACGTATTAGCGCGTAATTACGTATTCCGTAAAATGGGGATTGCACGAGGACGTGTGTTGACTTTTAAATGGTTCGAATTTCCCGCCTGATTATCCAAGGAAGTTACTGTCTGATTATTATCGCGACGATTCCACTATTTCAGTGATAATGTATTCTGTCGTGGTAATAATCAAATTCTGTTTTTATACTCGTGGAAAATTCATATTCTTTATTACGGCGAGTACAGCGACCGACCATGCAGTTTGATAAAGCACGTAGCGAAATCTCGTTACGGTATTTCTTATCTTGAACTTAATATATTCAGGCAATTGGATTTGGAGCGAACCTCGTTTATTTTAATTGTATACAGTGCAACGTCGACACTGCAAACAAGAAATTGTCTAAATGAACATTACTCGAATACCCTTTCGCGTTGTAGTACGAACGTCCAGGTACTCCCGCATTCGCGAATACTTCTCGCAACTAAATGCACCAGTTGTTGCCGACCCTTGTGAGCCTCTTTGCCGTGGATTTTCAAGGGGTGTCTTTTGCATCTCATTAGGGCTTGGACGCCCTGACGCTTTTCTCAGGCACTCCGAACCTCGTCCGTGAGTAGTTGACAAAAGTAGTAAAGTATAAAGCGAATACCTTAATTACACTTTTATAAAATGAACAGTACTCGAAACATTGGATTTTCACAATAGACATTATAAATAAGTCATATGGAAATACAATTATTTCTGTGGTCAATTGCTGCAATTTTGTTTGCTTAATTTACTTAAACAATGCTCGAATCTGCATTTATTGTTTTCAATTTTTGTTTCACCATCTCCTTGAGTATTATTTTCCAGGGATATTGAGCTTTTGCAGAGTACGCTGCAATTTGGGTCAGACTTCTGCATGTACATAGTAACCAGACATATATACATACGTGTAATCTATATAGTGCATGTGTATACAGAATGAATGTTACAGAATAATATATACAAGCGTGAAACTTGTACATTTATAATCAAAATTGTATTTCCGTTTGAATTCAACGGTAATCAAACCACATTAATCAACGTTAATCATTTATATTACATGATATTAAATGGAGTTATTGAATAATTCTGTAGCATTCGCGTTATATACATATAATAGAGATTTACGAGTTTATAGAATAGCTGAGATACTTGATAATCTACAAAGGTTAATATGGATCAAAGGACATTTTTGTCGAGATTCACAATGAACCTTCGACATATTCCTCGCGCTTATAGACAAACTGTTCACGGTATAATGGCTGGGTAATAAGGCTGTTACTTAGTGACAGAGACCTAAGGGACACTCCCTGACCCATGAACTTTATAATGGCCGTGAAACTACGACGTAGCCACGCATCGCCATGAGACGAGATATTCTCACGAGGACTGAGGGTCACTAAGGTCGGACAGAACATAGCGTAATTAAAGGAATAAGTGGACTCGTTATCTTGTTCCTTTACATATTCGTTATAAACCTCATACTTGCTACCTGTAGTATATGAATGATGAACTAACTGTAAATTATTAGTCAATACATTAAAGTGATTAATTGATAAGATTAAGCTTGATTGGATGGAACGGTTAATTATTGTTTAATCCCTCGTGGATTGTCTTGCGTTATCACACGATTAACCTATTAGACCTGTGGACATTATAAATAGATAGAATTATCATGCAAAATTATTGTTTGCATAGGACGAACTCAATGATATTTTACAGAAGAGAAATGCTTATTCTTGAAAATTACTGTATTTCTGATGTATCAGAAATAATTTAGAAATAACTTTTTTGGCTTTTGCTTGTTTCTAATAGTAGAGTTTATACGTGGCTTTTTCACGCTGTCCTATGCTATTATTATGAATATCGCGTCGGACGATGCTATGAACTCCTGACGCTACTAATTAAATGAGGCAGGTATTGCAATTGTAAAAGACTGGTTGTAACTTTAACATAACAATTCAATATATTGTACGAATGATACAGTGTGACGAGAGGAACGTGTACGTGTTGCTTCTTAGAACGGTATTAGACGACTGGTACTTTAGTTCTGAAAAAGCGAGTCTAGGGAAGAGAGTGGGTGATGGAGAGATGTGGGATTGGAAAAGAAAGTCAAGGGCTGAGGGTAGAGATGCATAAATTAGTGTGGGCGAGTTGTGGAGTGCAGGAAAGTGGATGTCATGCGCATGGGGAGGATCCTGCGAAGAGAGGATCTGGAGATCGATTCTCGAACTGGAATCCAAAGAATCCAAAGGTGCGTGAATGATGACTGGACCCTGGGAAGAAGCAATAGTAAACAGAAAGGATAGTCACAGAGGACCTGCGACGTAACGTGTCTATTACGCTGTATGTCGTATATACGTGCGTGTAGGATTCATTTAATGTGCAAACTTGAATAGCAAGTTTCACACTTTTCCCTTAACTCCATCTACCTACTTTTAGAAGTGAAACGAGAAATGAAACCAAAGTACGAGTCTTCCCATCTGGTTACCGGAAACCTAGATTCCGCCTTGACTCTTGGTTATATTAGATTCCCGACGTTGATCGGTTCATTTGAACCCTCGTCAGTTCCTTTATTTTTGTCGACTACTTCTACTTTGCTTGACTCTATTTCTCGCTCTAATCTCTTTTCTCGTATCTTGTTATGCGATGCTGCTGAAGGAAGGCGTAACGAAGACAAAGGATAGTCAGTCTTAGATACAGAGAAATCAGTTTTTACCAGCAGGTACAATGAGGGTAGTGTTTCTGTTGAGGGACACTATGTGGCGAATGTTGAACGTAACATATAGTGCTTAACTTTTGTCTATTTATTTAGTAAAGTTGCAGTCATTAACTGTCACAGTGTTGTTTTACTGTTAACGTGTAGTTACCGACTGTGTTATCAGTTTTTTTCTTTTTTTTTTTTTTGAGAAAAAATAAAGTTCTATTTTCAGAAATATTGTTATCTCGCATGAACATTTTCATGACTGAAATACATGAATGGCGATAAGACCTTTCATATGTGCTACATTCATTTAATATAACAACAGGCTGACGTAAAATTTTTATTTTCATATATACAGGAGAAACACGAATTTCCCTAGGTGACATCACGTACTGTCTGCCCCGTGTGAATATACATAATGTTACTATAAATAAAATGTAAAATACCTATACTCATTGATTATAATATAATAATGTGAAATACATAGAAAAGCAGGACATCATAAGCCTTAACGTTCTATTTGGTCTTAGTGACACTGAAAATTACAGTGTGCTTATTTTCGTTCATTATATTGAAAGGGATATCGACTTACTGATGCCATGGATGAATGATAAACATGTATTTCTAATTTTCGTTGAACTTCGAATAATATATTTCTATTCAGTCAATTCCCGTCGTACACTTTACAACAGATTCAAGATTCAGTGGAATTTCTGTACAATTCATAATTAACTTGGGGTTATATCGGACGAGGCTGCAATATTATAATTGCAGCAGATATAGAATCGCGCAAATTTCAAAGCAATTTATCGAATTTCTTTGAAATCAGTCTTTTTCATTAACGAACTTCTCGACACTCTTTTTACTACAAACCAAATTAACTGCCTCGTGGGAAAATAAATTGACGAACACTACGACATCGATTATCTATCAATATGAGGACTCAGCATGCTCGTAAACTTTTTAAACTCTGATAACGCTGCTGATGAATCTGTTTATCATGAACAGTTTACCAGTGAGAAATTCATGTATGTAATACGATTCCTTTCGTTTTAAGATATCGTGCGAAATTCACGTCTAAGCTTAGAAAACTTCCAGAAGCTTTCACGCGTCGAGTCGCTACGTGATATTATAATAGATTTCAAGTATATCTAAGGTGTTTGTTCCAAAGAGTAAAGATTACGAAGGGTTGAAATATTTTTTTACACCCTAGTAGTTTAAGTGAATACACCGCGGTCTATTTACTAGACAGATGAAATATTTTTTTCTAATTTTTTATAATCAATTTTCTTTTAGGCCTTACTGATAAGGAAATCAAAATTGGAGAGATTGCGTTTTGTATGTAACGATGCTTCGTCAGCCCTTTTAATTTCTGTCAAAACGGTATAAGTATTCCTAGGTGATTCGTATATACCAATTGGCAACAACTGGCGTTTACTCTCTTTACGAAAAACGTCTTTAGGTAAGCAGCCAAGCCAGATGCGGTTTAAATTCCGTAAGGTTGTCACTGTGCCAATTGGAAATGCGCCAGGGTGTCGAGTGTTTCATCGCGGTTAAACCAGCCGATGCAACAGATGCCACTTGTTACGTTACGCGTTTGCAATATAACTCCAAAAGCACTAACTATTTGCGCAATCAACCGAATAAGGTACAACTGCAATCCCTGCATTTCTATATTAACGATTAAGAAGGAAAATATATTCCGAATGGTAATTCTTGTGAAATCGAAGATAAACGTAACAATAATTCTTATTGATATATCTGATTGTATATGTTTAATATTTGTTTCATGAAAATTCTTCAGATACTTTACCGTCACTGTAATCTGTCGACAGTGCAGTGTTATACGAGATTTCATTTATGGTCCATAGCACGATTATTATATACCGTTTAATTCACGGAACCTCGTCACTTTTTTTATATTCCATCGTAATTCACTTCGGCTGGTTGGCACGACTGGACGTTTACGAGTTGCGGCCGGTTTTCGGCACTTTATCTTAATCGCTCCCTGACCCTTGTGATCCGTGATAAAGTTCGCAATTTTATATCGAAAAGTACGTAACGACATCGTAAGTGATCCGAGATACGCGTGTCGACGTTATAAAAGTATAAGGACGGCTATCGTAAAAAGATTCGCATCGCCAAATGCACAGAGAAAATGGTATAAACATAACGTGCCATCGGAATAACTTAGAACCAACGTGCATATAGCCATGAATTTTTTGTGAGCTTTTATAATAAATAAATATAAAAGTATGGGAAGTTCAGTTTGGAACATTTTTTAATATATAATCGACACTTGTATTTAGTTAATAAAAATTTTTAATTATATAATTTTACTTCCTGATATATTACACATTCGCATGTATGTTGTTGGTTCGACGGAGGGAAAGTAATTACTCAAGGAAGGTCTGAGCTTTCCGTTAAAGCTCTTCCTCGAGTAGGAATTCTACTTGGAAATGTTTCCTTAAAATCTTTAAGACAAGTTAATTCGTATTTGTCACTGTGATCCGTCGGTGTTGTTTCATAATCATAGAAATTATCTTATTGCCTTAATGTACCTTTGAATATAATGTATGTTGGGTCTATGTAGGTATGATTACGTATATTCAAGCAATATTCATATGTGGTAGTCGTACGTCGTTAAGCTATTGAGTAAAATAATTTGAAATAAATTACAGGAATTATTTTGATTGTATGAAACAGCATAATGTTTCCTACGGAGACGTACAACGCGATGTATGAGTTATACTTTCTTGCGTCGTTAAGATATCCTGATATATTATTTCAAAGGGCTAATTACGGAGTAATCTTATGATAATGATAAAATAACATGCGACTTACAATTTGTAGCGCACATCGTTTGGATTTTCAAACAAATCCTACTACATTTTTGTCAAAATAATTCTGGAAGGGATGGAATCTGCCGCGAAGCGTTTACAATTTATTCATAGATACGTACGGCACGGGGTAAGCAACGAAAATACAAGGATATTTATTTTTGAGAGTAAAAAATATTTTGGGGTCGAAATTTTCTTGGTAAATGGTAAATGTCTAGGGGCAGAAAATATGGTGTCACGTGTTTCCGGAATTTAGATGAAAAAACAAGATAAGGTATATCACAACTACGTACAAGATACGTTATACCACATTGGCGTACTAGAAAGTTTTGTTAAATTGCTAATATTAGTCAAGATTGTATCACGACAGTTTAGGGATCTGGTTATTTGCCATTTAGAATTGGGATATAAATTCCATCAGTTTAGTGGATGGAAGGATCATTCGATACGTGCAAAACTATAATATTGACGAATTGAATCGTGCATATTAAATTATTCGGTAATTTGTGTTACCCAGTGAAAATTAGTGCCGTATATTATGGGACAATGTTACGTAACAAGAGAAGCTACAAGCACGAGCCTTGTATTAAGTGCAGTAGCTATACAACCAGTTAGCACGCGCCAATACCGCCACGTTTGCGCTTCTTTGCCAGGGTGACCCATTTTCATGTATTAATCCGCCGAAAAGAGTAAATAAATTGAATGCCAAGCATGTATACATATATTTTATACGTTATAAAGGTTGTCTGTAGAATTGTTGGACAATGCAAATATTGTTGAGAACCAACAAGCATGTTGGAGCATCGCGATTTCGCAGTCTGCAGGATTGCAGAATTCAAAATTGTAGATAAATTCTAGATCCGTTTAAAAAAATGTGATTTCACTTTAAATTCTCGCATATTGCGAAATTGCAGAAAAATTCTTCGTCCGATGGGATACCGACTACGCGTACCATACTTATGTACGTCCAGGACAAATAGGTACATAAAATATTACACGTAGAAAAATATGTATACGAAACAATTGATTTGCATTAAAAAATTCTACTCCATTCAATTTATTTGTCCTTTTTTTTCGTATCGGGGGAAACTGGGTTTAGATAGTGTATATATGAACCCGTATTTTTCAATTATTTTTTGTCTCGTGTAACGTAGTGGAATTGACTTTATGCCTAGTAGCATCCAAATCTTCACCAGGTTCGTCCCTCCATCCATTAACTGGTCCAAGTCTTTCGTAGTAGATTCAGTTTCTCTGATGTAATATATCCTTATTGCCTTTTCTAATTTCTATTCCTTTTACTGTATGCACTGTATTCGTATGGTTCACATTAGTTAGTACGTTAGTATTTATTGTTATACACATTTTTCTTTCTGTCGCTTTATCATTTAAAACTACCCGAGGATTCTTTTTCAGTTTTGTTCAGGCTCGAATATAAATACAAAGTGGTCGGTTTTTTTTTCTTGACACGAGAACTAATTTCAACACAACTAAGTCCCAGGTATACCAACGTTTTATCCGATAAATGTAAATCGCAATACAATTTATATGGATCACACATAGTCGGCGTACCAGTTACTTTTTGATACCACATATCGATCGAATCATGAAATTGGAATTTTTTTCAGTGTCGTAAAATACCCGCGGACTAAATCATCCCTCTGCCTGTAATATTATTACAATTGTATATGATCGCCATTCTTATCATTTCCCATAGTATACATAAGTCTTTCGTCGTTATCGTAAACTCCGATTGGCCGGCCATTGATGTCACTGACAATTATTAAAAATTCGAGGGTGCTATTTATAAGGGAAAAAAAGTGGTCTACAGAGGACCGTGTTAAAAGAACTTTTTCTCCCCTTTACATTGTTAAGATACTTACCAGCGTCATCGGGAGATTTACTGCTGTACTTCATGTTCCAATGGGTAACCCTACGGTAACCTGTCAACTCTTAATACGTATAATATATGAATACTATGATCGCTATTGGCGAACGTAGTTCAGTGAGCCAATGATCGTCTATTGAAGTTTTCGCATGACGGTTCACTCGATTCAATTTATCCTAATTCAACGTTATGTCAATTGTCGTAAGATAGACGTCACAATCAAGATCTGACATTGATCAATTTCAACACAACGAAATCTTTACTCGGAAAGCTCATCGTTCATAAATGAATGTTAGTATTTATTGTTATACACATTTTTCTTTCCCTGAACGTTCCCGTACTTTACGTTTTCGCATAAGGAGTGGGAAATTTTATATATGTTGAAGTTGTACGTGCTAAACTTATACCTTGTTATTCAACTGTTACTCGACTTACTAAATTTTACGCTGAGCCTCACGTTCAAAAATCCGTCACTGTGAATACTTGAAATGTATTTACATAATCGACTTTTCGTGTTACATTAATTTGTACTATACCATGCTTATACGCAAGAAGCAAAAACAAGGTAAGAATAACACACAAGGTACAAGACGTGCGTGATGTTAGTCAGGGTTATTTAAGTTTGTATTACAGCTTCGAATTTATTAGGTGTTATCATTATGGCGATATTTCATACGACGCTTTGTATGAAACTCATAATGATAACAATAATATTTTTATTCCTGTCAGTTTTCTCTGTGGAGTAAATATCGTTATTTTAAAAAATAGGGAAACGAGAAAGAAAAATCTCCTGCAAGTATTCCCGCCTTTCTCCAAAAGGAACTTGGCGACTAAAATATCGGTAAGTGCGGAACGTCAAGTGCATAAGTGGTTCTGCAGCGATGTGTCAGACACGCGCGACATACATTTCAATTGAAGCTCAACAAACTCATGTTACGTTTCGGCACTTTTCGATAGCATCAACCGAGCAATGTAAACTGGAATTGTTTGTGTATGTCTGTAAATGGCATCACGTATGCATACTTTATATATGATGACATAAATATACGTCATATATATATTTTTGTTCACTCACGTGTAGTCGTCTGCAGCTCGTATGTGGGTAGCGATGCGTTGAAAATTTCATAAGGTACGAACAGCATGGGTTCTACTGATTCTCATTTCTTCAACATCACAATACGAATTTCTTGTTTATATATTGATGCAAATCTACTTTCGAGTTACATTAAATTTTTCGATATCCTTTCATCTTAGCCATATAGATGATTTCACGAAATTGCTCTGAGTACCTGAGACAAAATGTAATATGGTTCGTTATTAATATTGCTATGGAGAAAGAGGGAATGGTTTTGAAATTAAAAAGAAATATTTTGTCATTTTTCTTATATTATCTGGTAAAAAGGGACTACGGAGAGTTTTATAACGCTTAGATCTCTAAGCGCAATTTTGTATGGATAATTTCTATTTTTTCGAAATTTTGGTGGTAATTGAAAAATGTGTTGTCAACTTTCAATTTTAAGATATAGAGAAAGACGTACAACGTCAACATGTAACTTGTGTACGTTCACAAGAAATAAGACAGTCAGCTTTAAAGCTCCAGCTGTAAATTGACGTATGCATTTTAGATCGAAGGTCAATAAATATAACAGTGAACTTATTTGAATGAATAATATGTAAATTTTTAGAAAAAAGAAAAATTATGTAATCCTATAATATACCATGTGTTTATACTTTTTGAAACTACTCGACACAGAGTGTAACGATAAATAAAAAACGATCGAGTATGTATAATCAAAATATTCGTTTCTGCGTGACTCAAGAATACGAATTCAGTGAGATATGCAGAATGGAAGAGAAAAAAAATTATAAAACACAAATATATAAGCAATTATAAGACACAAATATATAAGCGAAATATTCGTTTCTGCATGACTCAAGAATACGAACTCAGTTAAATAATGCGAATGGAAAAGAAAAGAAATTTGGTTCCAACGATCCAATTATAAAAGACCAGGGTTTTGATTCGTTATTCTAATCACGACCACAATTTCACATTTACATATTACGATAGCATAGCGAAGACATTGGCCGCATCTTCTATATACACTTCGAAATCCAATAAAGTTGCTTCACATAACCAACAATGTGCTAGATCGATTACATTGCTTTCAATACGCAGCTAATATCCGATTAACGAGCTATTCCAGCTGATGAACCTGATTAAAACAGACTTCAGATTAGCCGAGTCATTCCGAGCTTATAGATAACGCATGATCAATACCTATACCGTCGTTGCCTATATTCATACGTTCGAAGTAAAAATATTTATTTTCAATCATTATTTTTAGAGAATTGTAATATATATACGAAAATGTTATAGCGACCATTTCAAACGACACCGGAAGTTACGGATTCTAATACGCACTTAGTCATACATATAGTGTACGTATCTTAGAAACTTTCTTCATCGGCACTGTAAAATCCTTTCAGCCGAAGATGCTTTGCTGGCAGAAACTTCGGGAGTTTCCGAAACCCCTATGACTTTATCCAAGCAATAAATGCATAGCAGGAGCCAAACTCGATTCGCGATATGAGTTTAATGACAGGCACATCGCCATTTTCGATCGCTGTGGAATATCCGTTTCGCTTTAAGAGTTTAGACTACGTTTCGCGCACCCCGTAACGACCGTCCTGAATTACGTTGATGGGGAACGAAAACGTGTTCGTCGAGTGTACGACTTTCTTTTTTTTTTCACTCTTTTTTTCCCTTCACTTTTTCCCTTTAGTCTCCTTTGTTTGCCTACGCGAAAATCTACTTTGTAATTTTAGCGAGTAACATTGATTCTTCCCGCGAATCGTTCGCATCGGTGAATAACATTTTGACGTTATATTTTCTTCTAATCTGCTACGCGGTAGCACCCTGTCGTTTTTTTTTTTTTTTTTTTTTTATATTTTCTCCACACTTCATCCCCTTGTGTAGTTAACCGTCTCCGTGCGCCTCTCGCAATTTCTGCTTGTGGAGTTACATACCTTTTCTCTTCCACCCTTCTTTGCACAAACCACGAACTTTATTATAACACGTAGCAGTAAAGAAATGTTCATCCTCTTCTGAAAGATTTCCTTATTCCACGTTTCACTTTGTGTTTAATGTACCCGCTATACGTAACCGGGAAGTGGAGCACTTAATGAACTTCGCGTTCTCATTTTGTTCGGACTTTATCTCATTTTCTCGACGGGAGTTTCAAATCACCTTGTACTTCATAGTCACGATTAGCCACGTGAATCTCTCTAGTTACGTACTCGTTGATTCTACCACATTCGAAAAAGTTCATTCGAGATTCATCCAGCGGAACGCTTGAGGAGCTCGTGATACTTGAAACGCTCGAAACTACCTGTGAAGTCGTGATGACTTTTATTTGAGTTTTTTGGAATCCTAGAATTTATTTCTTTGTTGATTATAAATACATGCTATATGTCGTATTTCAGATATTACAAACAAATTTTGACAGTGTGTTTACTTCACTCCATTTTGGTTCAACGATAGTTAATATTAACCTATGTACAATGTAACATTAAAATTTAATTAGCGGTTAAACGTCCCCTTTTGCAGCTTGTTGCAACGCTGTTAACCTAAATAGGGAGAATTTTCATTTAAATTTAATTATTTGCTTAATCAATTTATTTGCATCGTAGATCGATCAAATCTATTGCGTGCTGTGTTATAGTCTCGCTAATTAAAGGAGGAAGCTTCGTAACGAGCGAAAGTATCACTCGAATGTAATTAAGACTACGAATTTACGAATAACTTAACTATTTAATCAATGCGTAACATGTCTTTTTGTAATAAATTGTTTGTCAGTATAGTTCGTTCTGATATTTTTATTCGTGAATTAGTATTTTTTAATCAAGTCAACGACTGTGGTAATCAATATTGACGATACCCTTGTAACGTTACAGTGCAATAACAGCGTACACTTTTTCCCATATATAATCAAATTACACGGTATTTCGTATTGAGTTTAATTAAATATACGTGTTCCCAATGTGCATATAACTTTCGCACACGTATGACTATGATTGCTTTAGTTTCAATATTTTTTATACATATACACTCGTAACATGCATTGCATATATTCATACTGAATATTTGCATGCACCTCGAGCTTTTTGTGTCACGAAAGATTATACGAATTTCATAAATTGGATTCAAGAAATTTTCTATGTATCTTTGTCCATGCTATTCACATATCTGCCATATGCTTATCACTTGTCACTATGTTATTTAAAGCTTATAAAATGTCAGCCTGTAGGCTGATACTATCCCATGTAACGTAGGTCATACATATATTTATTACATACTATAATATATTACCTATTAGGCAAAGGATTATATGTTGTATGTCTCCCATCAAGTTTCTAGTCACCTCGGCATTACGTACTTCGAGCTAAACAATTAGCTGACATAAATCTTGAGTTTATGTACCTATAATACCTAGTTCTACTTAGGCATTATCTGCTCCCTTTACACGTTTTAATCTTAAGTTTGGATGAAATATGCATTGCGTGACATTTGAAAGATAAGCTTGCTTGTATTTAAGGAATTCTGGGTATTAAAAATATTTGAAACAATGATAAGCCTATGATAAGAATGATTTAGAACTCTACTTGCAATATAATGTAATATTTGTTCTGTTATAAAATATATCTTTTTTTAAACGTTAAATTATTTTCCTCACTCACACGAGCTAGATGTAAATAACGAATGACGGATGTCTGCGGGATTAATTCAATTAAGAAAATTCATTAGAATGATTTTCACGGTTTAGCTGCGTTCTTGGTAATGGATGGCCAACTTACTGATTGGAAGGAAATCCCCTAAAGCATGGCTCGTTTCTTACAGGAATTCTTCCAAGGTTTCGCCAACGTTTTTCACCAGCAACAACGGGCATTAAAATATCGTTTGAAAGGTACGCAGGAAAAGCGGTATTTTTCATGAGAAATCTCTTCAAATTTTCCGAAAATTTTGTAAGAACGAAAACACGTGTATTGGGATAAGTGGCCTTTTTTGAGATGTTGAAATAAAAAAATCCCTAAGGGATGGTTTTTTCTTTCTTTCTTTCTTTGTCACGTAAGAGAACATTATGATATGTTCACAAGGCTTCTTGATGTCTTTACTGATGGGACCTCGTATCAGGATATTATATGGAATCCTTGTGGTATCCATCATATCAGGGAATACGGGATGATTATAAATAAACCTTTAATAGAATAAAACGTTAAGAATATTTCAGAAAAGTTAATAGCAACCCACAAATGTACACGTGCGCTCAACCTCAGCGATATATCGATATCTGCAAGACTTAGAAATGTTTAATAGAAAACCTAGAACTTCTTGTAAAACATTTAGATAAGTAATCGAGATGCCATTTTGGTATCAACTTCGCAAAAATATTTTTTACCCATTCATTTTTGTCTTTCGCTTTTTTTTTTCTCATAGCGGTATATACATTTCATTAAGGGTACGTAACTATGAATATTTTTTGTTATATTTTATATAATAATTACATCAAGGAATGAAGTCGTCAATTGACTGTCGCTAGTAGAAATTTAATTATGCAATCGATGGCCTGCCCGAGTCCTAGTTAGGCATGTATCTGTGTCAATTCAGTAAGGATCGAGATAGGTCTTAGACTTATGGATAAAAATTTCTACTAGAGTTATCGGGGATCGGGTATAGGAGCATCCTTACCCCCAGGCTCAAAGGTAAATCTAAATTAGTTTAACAGTCCTAAAATTGACCCTTTGATATAACTTTGGGCATTGTTATACAACAGTTTCATGGATCAGTGAATATGTAAATTATGGCGTTCTTTAAGGTCCATCAAGGGAAGTTGCAGTTTTCGGTATTAATTAGTTATTCAAAACACACATGGGCTCGACATATTATGCTGATAGGCTAGTTCATCCTATTTTAATACCGTAGGAATTTTTCATTCAGCTTGGTTTTTGTTCAAATTAGTAGGATTATTAGTTACGTGAGAAGAATATTTTCATACAATTTTCACTTCAATTGACTTTCCACGTGTTCACGACTGCTTGACCTTTTGGATTACTTTGAATTGTTTTAATCATCATGCTGTTCTGTGCTACCTATTATGATGATTAAATAATAAATGCAAGTACAATAATAATCGTACTACTTGGCTAGTACAAGTCCCAATTCGGGACTTTGGATTTACCAATACCTATTCATATCGTCTTATTCAGATCGTCCAAATAATAGCATTTCAATAGAATTATATACCTTCTACGTATAATACATACGGCATTTACTATTAGATTTATATCTATTGCTGAACTGACATTGCATTAAAATGCACTTAACATTACCTGAATGCATTTTGACCTTAATGAGTGAATTATTAATTAATTATGTTCTTACGAAAGCGCGATACCAAAATTACAACAAATCTTAATCAAGATATGTTATACTAATAATATTGTTATTTAAGTCTCAATTGAGTCTCTTAACATTAATATCATTTTCTCTTTTTCCCATGATCGATCAAAAGTAAACTATAAGAGATGTCCAATCTTTTAGTTATTTTCTTGTAAAATTTCAGCCAGAGAGTCTGAATACATCCTAATTCAGTTGAATGCACTAGAATCAAACTACACAATCGGCAATGTTGTCCTGGTTTCGACAATCCGAAAATCTGTATCGACGGTCCAGTTTCCCTTTAGCTTTGACTGACCATTTCTTGTGTTCCGGTTCTCTGCTTCTCGAGTTCCCCAGTCTACCAGTCTCCCCGCGGTTCTTTAATCCCGCAGACCCCACCGAGAAAAACGATCGGCGTAGGCGCTGATTCCATCGATTGTTAGACGCGCTTGCGCGGATCATCCTCACGGGGTTCGTTGACGATTTTTATTTCACACCGCTGCACAAGATCAGCACTGCTCGCTCGTCCCGCACATTGACACAGATGAGCATCTACGCGGTTCAATCGCATAACGACCAATCCAATAATTATGCACCGGTGCACGTTCTCACTGCACGGCTGGAATGTATGGAAAAACCTGATCTATATGCGAGAATCTTTTAATCGGCTCCATACACTCCTCAAATATATTTGTGCTTTCGAATGTATTATATATGTATATATATATATATATATAATAAACGTGTCGACTGTCGTAACTGCGATATTTAATTATTACGGAATAAAGTTGAATTTTCATTCACCTTATTCTTATTTCGGGAGTATTTCTTTATACGACAGTTTTACGATATCCTCGGGCCATTTTATTAATTATACCCACTAATTCCTCAGCTATCTCAGAGAGGTTAAGAGCGGTCCAGTGATCTGATTAATTGTGCGGCTATAATTCGCGGCCGAATACTCCTGTGCTTAAACGGTATTAAATACCTACGCATGGGTAGGTCCTTGTATTAGGGAAACAGTAATATTTCATCTTGCGATTCTTACACTCTGAAAGTCAACGCGAATCATATAAAAAGTTATCGTATTTTTCGCGCGTTATCAAGAATTCTCATGTGGAACGTTACTCTGCCATTATCGGATATTCCTCGAGTGTTTTTGTGCATCAGAAGCCTTTTCACAGAGCACGGACATATACGTATAGAGTTGACGTATCATACGCTCCAAGGAAGATCAATATAGTTGAATAATAAAAAAAAACCAATGGCAATCGAGGAATCGTTACGAATAACATGCACCTGTGCTAAACTATAGCCAGTCTTAAGGGTCTTTTACGATGAACAAATATCCATCGATTTTTGCCGGTTCATTAATTTCAAACGGCACTGCTACCATTATAACATGCAAAGTATGTCGTGCGTACAGAGAAACAAAGCGGAGTAAAAGGCACTCGGGAAATAAAGCACAACATCGGCAACCTTCGGAAATCATCTGCGAAAAAGGCTTTACTTTTTCCGTTTGGCCTTTACAAAGCAGATATATAAATCGAGGAAATTTAAATTACTATTTAATCTAAAAAGTGGACTTGTGCACTTAGTCTACGTTTCTTACACCATTTTGAAAATATATCAGATGTTTTCTACCTGTTGTATTTCTTGCAATATACCTGATATACTGTACTACGGTCTACTGTAACAAGAGTATTCTTATAATGGATGAAAATTTCTTTTAAATTTCATTCACGTTATTGCGTCGATAAGATGATATTTTATTTTGAATACAGAGCATAAAACATGGATTTGTATGATTTTTCGTTATCACGAAATAACGCGGTCTCGACAGACGAATCGGGTCGGTGCGAAGCTGGGCACAAAAAATTTAAAACAGTTTGAAAGTCGAGAGACAAGGGACACCAAAAACACGCCGTATCTAAGCATACTGTATGTATGTACACGTGCTTAAAGTGGGCTGCACGTACATTCGTTCGTAGGTATGTGTACGTATATAGGTTGGGTGTGGCAGATGGCGTCATGACTAGAAATTTCTTTATATGAGAAACGCTGCTAGCCGTTATTCCGGAATTCAAGAATCGAGATGATGAGCTTGTAGGGTGAAGAATACTGAAAGTTTTAGCTTCTAGAAAGTATGCGAGAGTTCATTTATCATAAATCATAATGGTCATAATTCACCTTGAAAGCACAAATGTTTCATTCAATACAATAATCGAAGAAACTTATCTGCTGTATTGTTATAACATTATTTTTTTGAAGAACCTTAATTTAGATAATTATAAAATAGATAATTATAATGCAGGTTGCAACCCATGTTATTTGCATTTGTTGTACTTGAAAATTATTATTTTTTTTATATTTTCAACCTTTATTTCTTCCCGCTGATTCATACCTCACACTTCTGTGTTGCAGTCAAATAAAATTTTTTCATTGACGCTGCCCTCATTTTCTTTGTTTCCATAAAAGAAAATTGGGGTTACGCAGAAAAAGTAGAATAACTTTATTGTTCTCCTAGGGGTTATCTTGTATCGTCTTATGCATTTCATGATAAAAACATATATCACCTCAAACATCGTAGCTTGAGTACACAAGGGAAAATATATGTAATATTGATGAATCTCAGTCCGGTTTACGACTTTGTCGTCGCATCATAAAGAATTGACTTCTTTTCTTTAAGATAGGTGACCTTCAATACTTTTTCAAATCCATTCTCCTCCACTTGTGACATCCAAATGGCAATTACAAGTGGACTTTTGCAGTTTGAGCACTCGAGTCACAGTTTGTTTTACTGAAGACTGAATTTTTTAATTCTAACCGATCAGCTTGTTGGATTTCACCTCTGATTTCTGTAAGGAGATAAAAATCCATAGTCTAATTCATTAGATTTGGTTTCGCGTAACACGAGCTAATATTAACTTGCTCGTTCAGTTCTACAAAGTTAAAAGCTCTTTTAACTGTCTTTAGTAAGCGTATCCTGTAGCACATGAGCAAGCAATTAACTGTTATTATTATTAATTATTTACATGGCAGTAAATTATGACACTTTTTTTTTTCTACTCAAACTTTCCATTGCACTAGTATTATTGACAGGTAAAGTGTTATGTAATGCCAAAGTGAAAACGATTATTTTGAGTACCGCAATATATTGTGGTTCCATAAAGTGTTACCATTTTTTACGTCAAATTTTGTTACGAACTCCTTAATCTTCAAATGAACTAAATAGGAGTCGTTAAGGTGCAATTGCTTGAGCGGGAATACTTTTTTTTGACAACTTTTTCTTAACCCTCTGAGCGTCAAGTTTTTCTGCCCTATTCGTAAATGCTCTAATGTCGGGCAGAACGTGTTCAGCGCGTCGCAAAGGCTTAGAGGGTTGAACTTAAATTTTTTAAATGACAAAGAGGTCCATCCCCTAATTAAAACAGAATCGAGTCGTAGCTTTGCCATTGGAATGAAATGTCGAAGAATCATCAACCTTCTGCAACTTCTGATCCTTGCATATTTCTGTATTCGTTAGCTATTATTGTCTATTGCTGGTACTGTCTTTTGCAAATATTTTTTGCAACATTTTTTTGTATATATGTATATACCAAAGGAGTGAAAATACTTTTGCATAGTTTACAAGTGCAATTGAGTTGACTTTTGGAGCTGAGATCGCGCACTCTAAATTTAACTATGGTTGCTTCAACGAACGAGGATGAAAAGTAAAAAGCTTGGACTAAAAGAGAACGCGGATGCTGTAATCCCGGGGTAAAGACGGATAATCTAGGATTGATGAGCGTCTCTGACTCTTTTTCTTTCCTTTAATCTTTTCTATTCCTTTCGTCCCACAAAAGCCTAACTCATGCTCACGAAAAGACAGATAAATAGTTG
This sequence comes from Syrista parreyssii, assembly GCA_030142615.1. Lineage (NCBI taxonomy): Eukaryota > Metazoa > Arthropoda > Insecta > Hymenoptera > Cephidae > Syrista > Syrista parreyssii. The sequence goes on along the minus strand of JARQTG010000183.1, from coordinate 514,124 downwards.
TGCCAGATGATACTATTCCTGAGTGTCCTCTTTTCATTTCTATCCTTATATTTTCCTTTTCAAAACATACTGTAAGTTTCGAATCAAATCTGTCGTTTGCTGGTGACGCGTTAAAGGAATCGTGGAAGAAAAAACGAATCAGCTCCGATTGCAATAATTTCTTTCAGATTTATACCCGCTGAAGGAAATATAAAATTAGATCGCTCAAGGATGACAAATGCTATTACAATATATAACTAATGTATGTTATATTTATTTTCAAAAAATACCTTATATTTATTTTCAAGAAAAACTTACATCGACAAACAAGAGATACGTCACAGAAAATAAAGTTACTGTCAAGCACTTACATCGCTTATGACAATTTATGATAAACACGAAAGGACAAGAGGATTCTCGTGCTTAAGCCGTCATCGTATCCTTGCATGCTCGTAGCTACTTTGCCACCTGATTTATAATTTCGAAATTGGCAATTTTAGGATGAAACGGAATGGCAATATTATCTCCCTAAGCGACAAGCATTTCATGATATCGAAGCAAACTCATGATCGGATACGGCAAGAGCTGCGGGCAAAAGGCCTATCGACGTTGCAACAGGCAGAACGAACAGTTCTAATAATTGTCATTCCAATAACAAATTAATTTATCGCTCCATCTAGGCTTCACTATTCCACCGTACAGTTCCAGTTGTGGTCAAGTCCGACTTCAGGTAGTAGGCAACGGTCTAACAGAGAGATCAGTACTTAGGTAGTGGGTAAACCTGTAGTGTCAGGGACAATCCCACGCTCGGGTGAGCGGCTAAAGCGATCATCTGTCACTGGTGCAAACCGTTGTGACCCTCCGCGTGACCCCAGTTTGATAATTGAGATTTAGATTAGGTACGGAACGTACAGGACAGTAGGTGAAAAGAAAAAGTGTCGTAGATCCTATAGAAAGGAGCATTCTTGAGAACTAGAAGGTGCATTGCGAGAAAGTATAGTTTCTTGGTATAAATTACGTTTATACACGTTAGATATATATTGAATATATATGTATATATGTATACTCTGTATGTAACATAATGGTTATATATATAAATCGTTGCGCGACCCTTTACGAGTTTCGGCCCTTCGTCTCGACATTCTCGATATTTTGATCGTTCTGAAAATACTACATGCTTAAGTAATGGTACACCCTGTGATTTTTCAAGGAGGGTTATGATAATGTATTACGGTTACTGTAATATATTATGCTGAAAGTTTCTACGCGTCTCCTGAACGTTGAACGCTTTACCTCAGGGACACTGATATTCGTAGAGTTATTGCGCGTTGTTGCGTGTATATTCTAAGTTTCGCGTGCGTATAGATCACCCAGCTGTGTCATGGCGTTATTTCATGCTGTGTGGATCTTTTTTTTTTATATATATCTTTAGTTATGTGTTTTTGTAGGGGAAATTTTCCATCCTGTGAATATTTGCATGCTTGGATTAATTGGGATCAATCCTTTGTTCTTTTAAGTATTATTTATCGTCAAGGGAAATATTTTTTCATGCTAAACGTAACGTCCACGTTATATTGCTTTGAATGAAAGTTTATGTTCTTGTGATACAATGGGACATACCTGTAATTATTATACAGGGATAACAGTCGGGTTGGTTGTTTCGCGTACAGAAAAAAATCTGAGTGAAGTTCCCCTCGTAAGGTTCTTTTGCGAATCTCATGAATAGAAATTATGCTACGTTAAGCTTGAGAGATGCTGAAGTCGGAAAATGCGTGGATGATACTCGTAGGCCGTGTTGGGTATGTAATTCCAGTAGTTACGCCCGTTACACCACCGCCATGTTAATACAACGGTTCTGTATCCCATTCGTATCAAGCGCTTGATACCATCAGGAAAGGCCAATTCCACGCTCGATTGATCCACAGATTTACGAATTTTAAGCGGCCACGTTTGCGATTTTTTACCTTCCTGCCGACTGTGTCTGATTTCACTCAGAATCATTTCACTGATCCCATCACATATCCTCGGTAAGCCTGACAGGTATATATGTATATATAATCTTTTCCCTTCGTCCGACGAAAACGTACTCGATCCCCTTTCTGAAAGAATTAGAATTTCTAAGAAAAATAGCCAGTTTACGTATTACCCACGTGAACCAGCGATTAGAAAATTTCCAATGTAACATAAGAAAGTCCTTACTATCCATCTGACTGATAATAATCGATTTCCAATATTTATCGAGCATCTCGTTTCTCGTACCTCGGAGCGGCATTCTCTCGCTCGATAGCACATCGAAAATTACTCAGCAATATCGAAGAAGTTGCCTTACTGTTACGAAATTACTCTCGACCCCCTTCTGGATCTTGAATCATGAGGAATGATCTACAAGAAATTCAGAATAGTTCTCCAAGGATAGATGTACCTACTATATACATGCTACAACCGATCTCCCCAAGAATTGAGATATTCTCACTGTAAGGGATGCTCGTAGAAGCTTGCAGGGAGGCTAAACGAGGATCCTGGTGGGGATCGTCGGTGGTTCGAGGTTGGTGGGCTTGGGGAACGATTGTAGGGAGCACGATGGTGGTGGAATAGCTGGGGGTTGAAGCAGCTGAGAGGCAGTACGAGTAGGTCAGAGCGTCAACCACAGCCAGAGTCAGCGTTTGCTATAGTTCGTTCGTACCCCTGGTTACCAAAAACAAATCACATATTTCTTCTGTAATCGGTCACACGCAGTACAAAGTCGCACGCGGAGATCCTTTTTCAATCTTCCTCAACACGGAAGTCAGAAGTGCTGAAGGGGAAATATCTCTTCCGATACGCCAGAGGAATCAAGAAAGCCAGTGAGAGAGAAATGAAGAAAACATTTTTCGTAGGAAGAAAAACATTGGACATTATTTCCTGCAATTGGATTTCAACTGTATTGTGCTATCTTGAATCAACCTCTAAAGCTCTGTCCACATTCGTCAACCATTGTTCCTGCTGTCAAATAGTCAAGTATACATAAACGTGCAAGCTTACGCCAACTGGTGCCAAGTTTCATACCGTGTATGTTTCGACGCGAGGAGTTTACAGGAAATGAAACTCGTCCTGTACATTGACTGCTTGCGGTTCAAAGCGAAACGACGTCGTGACGTTGATTCAATGTCAATGACTGAATGACTCGCAAGCTCCGCCACATGGATATCAGCGTGGAGATCACGACGATGAGTTTTACTCTGTATATTTTAAGCATATCGATAATGTGCCAAGTGTCTTAAAACGCGTGCGATAGAAAAATTTCAATATAAATTATTAATGCTTTTCATTGATATTGCTGAATCGCATGTACGCGTTCGTTGGTTATATTATAGAGTGTAACTAATAATAATAATAGCTACTCGTTGATCGTCGAGAGAAGAAAAGTCATTGTTGGTTGTGTGTAGTTTGTACAGGGAGTTCATATTTTGTAGGTTGTAATTGTTGCTGTTATTAACTTTGTGAATGATATTGAACTGTTGATTCAGTGAGTTATATATATTGCGCTATTAACGTTTAATGAACGCAAAGTTTCCACAGGCCTATATGCATATGTTTATCTAACGTTGCACAAACAGTTTAACGAGTATGCTGTGCGACACGAAATATTAAACCAATTTGGTCGTAATTATTGGGTCGTGTATACGAGATTGATACGAGTTATATGGTACGAACGAAGAGGATTTACTGTGCTTCCGGAATTACGAATTTTTCTTGTGAATTAAGTAAACGAAATATTGTAAAGGGTTGTTTCGATTTTCGCTGTAAATACGTTTTTATGAAATTCTGTGAAGCTGTTGGAAGATAGTGCTTTTGCTAATGTCGTTAAAGAATATCTGTGAAAAGAACGAAACTTGGTCGACAACAATCTTCGCGAAGAAGAAGTTCCAAGTTTGTACGTAAGAGTCGAAGAAAAAAGAAAATATTAAAAAAAGAGCACAACACTTAGTGCTACTTCGTGTTACAATTCGAATATAAGTAAAATTGAAAGTGTTCGAAGTTCCACGCGGCTACTTTTTTTCTATCAAATTTCTTTTTTCTCAGCGATCGAAAACGAATAAGTAATTTTCAACTTGTTCGAAAGTGGGTCGTGTGACGGTTCGGAAAAGACGAGACATGGGAAAAACGACGGAAGATAAAAGTGCAAGAGGAAAGATAAAATGGGATCTCTGAGATCGTGTATGTGCAGTATAAGGATGCAGTAAGAAATAATCAATGAAATTCGATGATCCAATGTTGATACGAAGAAACGTGTAAAAGATTTCCTAGCACGAGTGCAGCAAGCACTGGATGCTAGTCTATAAGTGCAACGTTGCAATAATTCATTACGACGATCGTAAATTGCACAAAACTAAAGATTTTTAATCTGTTTGAGAAATCACACTTTTTCCAGTAAAATTAATATCCGGACGAAAGTTCATAAAGACTGGTCGCGTTAATTCCTGGGATTCAAAATGGAGATCGCAGCATCGGCTATGTTGGACGGATTGAAAAACAATCGAATCAGCAAGTTGGCACTATCGCGCTTCCTCTCACAAAGCCTGTAAGTAAAATATTACGGCGCGGTATTTGAACGAAGGCTTAATTTTAAGCTCGGATTAAAGCTTTCCTTATTTAGTATTCATTTCCTTGCAATTGGCAAATTTCAAAGTAATGCGAAGTTTTAAAATCAAGCCCTCGTTAAAATGTCATACATCTAAACGTTAATTATCATAATTTACAACGAACCCTTCTTTCCCAATTATTTTCCCTATTAATTTCCCATCGACGTAACCAGTAATAATAACATTTCCAAACCTAATAATGCCCAGTATTAATTACTATTATTGTCTATATACATATGTATATTTCTCTGTGGGTTCAGGCCATGGTTGTAATCCTCTACATAACAAGTCGGTCTCCCTCCAACCCCTTCTTTTTTTATGTATATAAATCATTGATCTCCCTTACAATTATATATACCGCATAGAAAATCTCGATCACGAAAACGAGATCAAAATTACTTTTCAATCAGAAAATTCACATCTCACATTATCAAGGGACTAAGGTCAAACATTTTAATATTCCATGTAATTTCGTTATATCGAAAATCGTTTCATCGGAATGCTAATTAATTGCGTATGGGACTGTATTAAATTAAACTATTTAGCCCCAGTGTACAGGCTACTCTGAAAGATATTCTCTGTTATGGAGTATTAGGAATGTACCAGCAATTCAGAAAGCAGCATTATTATATCCCAAGTACAGCGTTACTTTTCCTTCGCGTAGGAAAGTCAACAATCCAGAGACAAGTCGTTTAACGTTTTTCGACCAGTTTTCCATTTTAACCCGAGCGAAATGTGTGTCTTCCTCCAGACTGTATATACAGTATGGTATATACAGTGTATGGGATATGGCGTTCGCAAAGCGAACAGCCGTGCTAATAAGTAAATATTTGCAGCTAATGGCATCCTGGTAATAGAAACCAGCAACGGTATCAAAGTTTTATATTTGTCAAGCATATACGACATTAAACTAATTACGAGTGCCAGAAATACCTTCGTTATTCTTGATTTTATATAATGGCTGTTTCGAATTTTTGAGAAAAATTTTATACGCTGTCATTAGTAATAATGTATTAATGAATTATTCAAAGTTCGTTCCTTTGTCCTGTTTATATTATGGAATATTCCTATGACATATTTTATTAGTAAAATCGTATAAAGAGAATTTACGAACGAAATAATAATGTCGTTCATTCCCGAGTCGAAAATTTGCCACCGGTTGGAGCCTGTACAGCATTCATTGCTTTGTTCCTTGAGTTTGCTGACTGAAGTCTCATAACCTTAGTTTCAGGTTATGAGATCTTACAGGAAAAGCTTTGAGGCCAGTACTGGGTTTAATAAGAGCGCATAAACACAAATTCAGGCATGAACAGCCTTATGAAATATAATTGATTAATATTCATGTATATATGTATACATGTGTAAACATAAATATTAACCCATAGTTCCTACTGAAATCACTAGTTAGAATCTCAACACCGAAAATGAGTCTAAGGGCTCATTCGAATCAAAAGTAGTGGGCAGCGACCAATGGACAAAATGCTTTGTAACGACTTCTTTTTGTCAATATTAAATTGAATATCTGAAAATTCGACTCGGTACTTTTCTGTAGATCATTCGGACATCTTGCTCTTAATCGGTTTACCACGCTAGATTGCCTTGGCGTAATTTCATAAAGGTCTATTGATTTCATATCCAAAAGACATTATTGAATTTTTGTTTTTCTCAGTGTCTATTAGTGATTAGGTGTCGAAGGAAATTACTATAGCAGTTAGTATCTTATACCAAACGCAAGTACGTTATATTTGTGGCATTAATAGTCTTTGGTGCGACTTAATACAAATTTCCTGAATAAATCATATGATGTCTGTCGTTTTACATTACTAAAATAGAACTTACGTGCGTTGGATCGATATTACTTGCGCAATATTGGCGTGTGTGGAAATTTATAAGACGTCCGATTTATTCCTCACAAATTTGATATAAAATCAATACGAAAGAATGACAATGCATACGTACCACAAATTTACACGTTTACTAGATCACCACGTATTTATAAATAAATATACAATTGCGAGTAGTCAAAAACGAAAATGCAATACTACGCATTGAGCGTTTAACTTCTGGATCGTTTGCCACCTTAATCACTTCACATTTGACACTTGACACTCGATTAAACCTTCTTATCTTATAAACGTCTTTCAATTAACTGACTGACATTGCTAACTGGAATCTACCAGTAGGATTGTGGTGTAGACTATCGAACCATCTGAATGTAGCTTCTTTTTAAAAAGAAAGAAAAACATTCAATTACGTCATTTCAAACTCCACGACGAATTTGTCCAGTTCAAAACGAGAAAATAAATCCATAAAAAGTTGTTGGTCGAAAACAAGTCTGTTATGTAAAACATGTTTCCCATATATCATACATATTAAATGCTAAACATACCTATGGCCAAGCATACTCACTAGTACCTAAGACGATGAACAGGCAGGTATTTCATAAGCTCAAAAGCTCGCCGTCAACATTCATTACATAGGGAGTTAACTTTCACGCCAGATGGTCACTTTCCAAAGTAAAATTAGTTATTTTTTGTATAAACAATATTATTCAACAAGATTTTCATGTTTCATATCAACATAGAAGAGTCGTTGTCACCTAGAAATATTAATATTCGCCACAGTACCTTTAGTGAAGTAAAACGCAGCCTTTCTTCTGTATTAAAAATACAAAATCACAATGCATCGTGGGACGACGTGTATCCACGAAATTTTTAAGAGCCGCAAGGCGTCACGTCAATCATCCAGCAAAATGGAATGGAGATCTCGACCAGAACGCGTTAGAAATCCGTCTCGACTGGAACTGGAAAAACTATCCAACGAATTCGTCAGTACTGTAGCTTACGAACAAAGCTATACAATGATTGCGGACAGTACAAGAACGCGAGTGTCACTCCGGGGGCTTTCGAGTATTCTTCTTGCTTCCGACATGTGACGAAATGCTTACATCACCACCTTTTTTTTTCTTTTTTCCTTCCATTCTTTTTCCGCCGTTTTTTTATACTCTCGTCTTTCTCTCTCATAAACCTACGCCGTCCACGGAAATGAGGATACGTTGACGTGCGATCCCTCGGCAAGATGGCGACTGACAGCGTATAAATGTTTGTCTCGCTGTTCGCTCGCTAAAGCATGATGGCATAATGCCGATGATATGCTTTCCCTGCACGTTATGTTCGCTCGAGTGTATCTAAATAAAATCTTGTTTATACCAAGGATTACTGCTCAACGATTCGTCCTTGTAAAATACGTGGATGGAATAGTTACTTTGTTTCTCGTGGGGTGTTTTTTATTTATTTTTTTATATTTGAAAGGAGAATTATGAAAAGCGTGCAGTTACTTTTGATTAGTTCTTTCTGTAGACTCGTGTTAAGTAAAGCGTATATAGCTGGCTGGTATTACTGTACAGTTAAGAAACAGACCTACGTAGAATTGTATGGTTGCTGAAAATCAATTTCGTATCATTTTCAATGTATATGATACACTGTTGCTTTTGGCTATTTTACAGACTAAAGAGTCAAATAATGAGATTGGATTTCATTATTAGTACAGTGACGTTCAAAAATTTCCAATCAGTGTCGTATTTCATATACTTGACATTTATCGGACAAAAAGGAACCGATATTTTATGATTATTTTCACTTCAGATGAACGTATTGAAAAATTGGATGAAATCAATCAGTTCCACTATGCATGGATGAAACAATAGCTCGATTCAGAAAAGCTTTCGCAAAGGAATTTGTTTATTGAGAAAATTTTCTTGGAATTCTTTAAAGTACTAATCATTGTATTTGCTGACTCGACCTAATTTTAAAAAAGATCTCGGTCCTGGTCCATTACCTCCAAAGAATGAAATATTCATTGATCTAAGCAATCTCGTAATTTCACTATTAAACGTGACGAAGAATCAAACTAGTTAAAATTATTTTACAGAATCGTAAAATGTGCCAACTTAATAGTTTATATAACCAGCAACTCCTCCTGTCTATTTCTAGTGTGTTACAAAGACTCATACGTAACTACTATGTCTAACAGTTTGTTTTGTCTCCTGGAAAACTTTGAAGTCATGTATCACAAACATAATCGCGCATGCGATACGCAGCTTGTACGCTCATAACTTTTGCACGTTTCATTACCATGCAAAAGAACAAATTGTTCGTTTCTTATCTCCTAACGAAACTTCGCTTTTGATATCGACCGAACCTGACATTCTGCATGCAAGCTCAAAGTTCCTACGAGATGGATGTTACCGGTCCAAGTAAGAAGGCTTAGATGAATATTCATAAGGTAACTGCTATTCTGTAGAATCTATGTCGATAAGGTGGATGAGAAAGTCTATGAGAGTAATGGACAGGTGGAAATGTGAATTAAGATGAATGAGGATAATGCATCTTAAAAGTCGAACGAATGAGAACGAATAACTCAAAGAATATGAATGATCAATATCAGTGAAAATTGAAGATGCTCGATCGATGGGATCAGTGTGGATCACTGTAAAAACCAATCTGACAAAATTTGCGAGTATCCAAGGTGTATGTGACAACTGGGTCGTTAGACTTGAAGTAAGAAAAAATTTTTAAGGATAACGAAATTATGGTATGCTAGTATACGATTGGTCCAAGTTTTTGCAATATTAAATTTATAATATTGACAAATTGACAAAATCTGTTTCATCAAGAACATTAATATTTTAATGCAACTACAAAATATTTTACACAAATTTTCGACTTTACTGATCACAAAATTCATTACGTCACATTACCTTCTTAATAAATTGATAAATATTTTCATGATTGAAGTCTGTTATATCAAATACGTTTAGCAGGATATATTATACTAATATATCTAATAATACCTCGACCGTATATATCATATATGATAAACTAGATTCAATTATGTTCTACTACATGTTTACGTGTTACTAATCAATATTAGGTTGGTATCTAATTATCATATATCGATACGAGTATCCACAGTATCATCATGACACGCCCAAACATAATTCCAATGCCAATCAAAATGAATGAACGTTCGGTTAAACGATAAATGATAAAATATGGCAAAAATTTGTTACGCAACCGCGTACATTAATGTCCGCTACACGACTAGCACTTAATTTTCGCAAAATATAAATTGCAAACGAACGTGCAAAGCGTAACGTTAATATTACGCGGGGCTACGACCACGCCCAAGCGACAAAAATTACAACTATTTTCCCAGAGCCTTCACGGTTGACGAGCGACCGCAATTTACCCAAGCTTTTCTAATTCTTTGACTTTCCCTACGGTAAATATAAAACCTGCGAACTTATCGTTATCAAAGCTTCAGTCTGCATTGTTAATTTTAATGAGTTCCGCGTTGGCAACGTTGCGGTTCTGCTTTCGATACAATTTTTCGTCATATTGATATTGAATTTCTGTACTGATAATATTGAGAAAAACTTTTCTTTGCTTAGGTCGTGCCTACTATATCAATAGTAGAATCTGCTTTTCGTTCAGTATACACGTAATATCATTATGATTACTTTGCTTCAAGTAATATTGCTATTTTTTTATTATATTTAATATATTGAAAGGGTCGATAGTATCGGATGGATGTAATTCATGGAATTAAGAAATTTTAATACCGTTTTAAAATTGTCTGAAAAAAATGTTTCTTTATGTGTACGTTCGTCGTTGTTCCATCCCCATAGCTCTGGTGCTGCCATCTACACCATAATTGTTCACTATACAGCGGTATCTCGTCCGGTCAGACTTTGTCAAGATAATAACTCAGTGTTACGTAGGTCATATAATAGATAAGCTCTAGGTAGTCTCAAGGAACGAGCTTCTATTAGTGCTTTCTATACCATCCGCGCCATATATATTCTACCTGGAGACTTTCGTGAGCTGTTTAAATAATACGAGTACTACTAGTAGACGTGGAAAGTTGAAAACACAAAATGGAAGCTGTTACGGGTTATCGTCATTGGTGCAACCATAAAGTAATATTCGCGGAAGACAAGAATCAAATTAAGGGTTGCTCATAATTGTCGAGGTTAGTAACGTTCGCTTGAACATCTATTACAAAATTGCATTAGCATGCTGTTAAAGCAGTACTATTAGCTGTATATATTGAATGGACTTGGGTGCATAATATGTTATGGAAACTCGTGAACTTGCATGAATTTTACGTTACATCAAGTAATCATTCCTTGAGGATTTTACATTTAAGGTGCGAAAGGGAATTGAATATGTAATTTTAAATATGTCAATAGGACACACTTTTATTTCGTCAGCACAGATCAACGTTGAAACCTCTTTGATCATCTAAAGAAAAAAGAAATTGTACACGTGGAATGACTAGCAAGATGGGTCTTCTTTTTTAAAATTTTATTCATGTCTTCTTTACCATGCAAATGTAACTGAAACTTCTCTATGGAACGGATACGAATACTTGTGTGAGAGTTTCATTGAACCACAAGAGATGCTTGCGTTATATTACTGAGGCATGACGCTGACGTTAAACGAAGATAATCCCGGAAACGCTATATTCAGTTGCTCAAGATCAGTTCAGTCGACCTACCGAAGTTTCGTGATGCTTCTCACGGTACTGTGGATTCTTGCACGCGTCAGAATCTGCAATTTAGAGTTTTCGACTGTCGATAAGGTAGAATGGCGGGAGCAGAGTGAAGTCCGTCGGTAAATCATCCCTTTGAAGATTACTGGGAAACGTTTCTACTGCTGAAAATCTTAGGAAGTCCGACCCACTTGGTAATACATTTACTCGAGGATATTTTGCAAAATGAGTTATCGTCTTATAATTCGAAGACAAAAAGTAATAATTTAAAATTTTATAGCTCATCTCCTTTCGTAATCGAGTCTATAAGTTCAAAACGAACCTAAAACGATATATCGTGTATAATTTGTCAAATATTCTACAGTAATATATTTCACGAAATTTTACGAGTCGATATTAATATACCATCTGTGGCATAAAGACATTATACACGTAACTCGATAACATAATTTTCCATTTTAGATTAATTTAACGCTTAACGTATTAGGGACTATAAAATGGTTTCTGGAAATCCAACCTGTCTCAATTATTCACTAAAATTCATTACAAAACCTCATCGCAATTATCACCTTCCTTTTCACAGAAATTATAACGACCTCTGGATATGCGTATAATTTCTCTATGTATTTCTTGCATCTGAAGAGCGTTATATAATTAATGACCAGCCACATGAATTCGGCGGATGTGCCTGGCGCGTAATTTGAAACTTTACAAATAACACGATCCAAACATTACTCAAATAACATTATTCTCATTGACATTATTTCTATATATGTATATCTGCCTATATCCATCTATCTGTTTCGCATGGCGAAGACATGGGAACTCGTTCAACGTCATTTATCTGTTGTCATACATCACTGTCATAAAAGACATACGACAATTCCAATTATAATGTTTACTAAAGAGATGATCATCGTTCGATCGCACAGTCGCAAAATTCACCATGCGATACCACTGTGGTAAATGAAATTACACCGTCGGTCTGCTCGTTGCTCGTATTTAATTGAGTTTTCGACTTTTGCAAGCGGAACATGTACTCGACGAATATACGAATGCAATTTCAATTCCATTTGGGGGAAATCGAAAAAAAGTTTCACAGAACGGAAATGCACGTCAAAATCCGATTACCGCAATGCATTTCTTCAATATAGTGCAAGTAGCTGTGTAATAAGTAATATATCTCACCTATGAACCTGCGTACAAGAAACTGTCGGTACTTGTATATTTATTCCGTCCAAAAAACCGAATTGGGACACAGAAATATATGAGCATTGCATTTTAATATATCTGCTTTTTATATATGTCATAGTACGTTATTATATTTGATATATTTGTCTATTGATCTGCCTTCTTCTAAAAGCCGTGTATATCTATATATATATATGTACAGGGTTATTCATGGCAAACGTACCAGCTGAAGTTAGACGCGATTGAACTATTCCGTTTGTTGTGGCGGTGTGACATTGTTAAACAAATGAAAGATTGTGAAGCTCATGATGTTCATAATGTTATGACGTTACCTTTCATTTTTTTCAATGATATCACACTGCTCCATTTTATGAAATCATCTATTTGTAGCTTTAGCTGGCGCGTTTGTCGTGAATAACCTTGTATAGAAAGTGTATCCGCTAAAATGCACATTTGCGGTTTGTGGTGAAACGGTGCACGATTTTGAAAATTTGATGTGACAATTCATTGAATATATTTTAATTGCGCATCGATAGCGCGTATTATTGTTCGTTTAATTTCCATTCGCAAATCAAAATATTATCTTTGCCATTACAAATGATATCGAAACAAATTCAGTGCAAGTCATTGAGCAAGGAAAAAAAAACAGAGATCAAAAAAGTTTATGCGGATAGCATACATAATAAGGGAGATATTTGCGTTCGAAACTTAGTAACTTTTTGACAGATTTCCGATACTGGCAAAACGTCTTAGCTTCGTGTAGCAGCTTGACGTCGAACATGCGATTCGCAATTGCTTAAAGGTAAGCGTTCAGTCAGACGGTGGCTAAAACTTATCACAATGTTATTTTTTTAATTACAATTTGAAAGTCTACATATTCCATTTTGGATTCTATGTGTTCCTTGGTCGAACCCTTAGCAGCCTTACGCGTTCTCGGGCGCAGCCATAGCAACCATTGGGAGGCATGGAACGAGGATCAAGTCATGCATTTTCATGGGGAGTATTTTAGTTAGTTCCAGAAAATTCCATAACGTCGCTGTTAAGCACCTGCGATAGTTCCGGATCTGTCAGCTAGGTGGCGTGGAATCCGGAAAGCTCCGCTAGGGCCCAAAAGCGTAAGATTGCTAAGGTTGTTAATACTACTAAGGCTGCTAAGGCTACGACCAGGAACATTCCAACTTCAGAAGACTCCTGTAGCGTCTAAAATCTATGGCGAGAAACACGTCGAATCCAAAATGGAATATATTGAACTTTCAACTTGTAATAAAATGAAATAGCATTCCAATACATTCTAGCCACCGTGTACAGGTTTGCGTTTGACTGAACGCGTACCTTTAAACAATTGCCAGTCGCATGTTCGGCTTCAAGCTGCTGCACGAAGCTAAAGGCGTTTTAGCATTATCGGAAATCTGTGAAAAAGTTACCAAATTTCGAACTCAAATATCTCCCTTATTATGTGTGCTATCCGTATGAACTTTTTTTCATCCCTATTCCTTTTTCTTGCCGTATGATTTTTGCCTTTAACTTTTTTCGAGATCATTTGAAATGGCAAAGATAATTTTTTTGCTCGCCAACGAAAATTGAACGAACAATAATAATATGCGCAATCGGTGCGCAATATAAAATATATTCAATTTTTGTCACATCGGATTTTCAAAATCGTTTCACCGTAGACGTGCATCTTTGCTGATATTCTCTGTATAGATACTCGAAAATATTCGACTTCGGATCTGAAAAGATTTATCATGAGTTCACGTCGATATATGGGTTGACACATGTCGTTGACGCGGTATGGCTTATCGACAGTGCGTGCTCGCTCGTTCAGTAATCCGAAAATATGGATTTACGGTAAATATATAAACTCGTGGCTGTTACTGATTGGTATCGGACAGAATGATGAAAAATAATAATAATTAAAAAGAGAGGCACGACAAAAACAAGAGAATTTTTATATACATATACAGTCTACGGAGTGCACAGCAAAATTGGTAGATAACGTCTGACCCAAATACTATCTTAGCGAATGAGAACAGTGCAGAGCGTTGCATTTTCAAATTAAAAATGGAAAGCGGATTCATCTGAGTTTCTACCTTGCTTTCTTTCTTTATTTTTTTTCTCGCCTTGAACCTCTCTCTTATTTTGCCTCAAGCTACTGGGAAAGCAAGGTCACTCCACATGATACTTGTATCCATACATGTGCATACCGTGTATTCCACTATGATTTCACGGGTAACAAGATACGTAAAATCGAGGTAAAAACGTTTTAAGGGCGAAGAAAGAATTTACGTCATGAGATAATCTTTTTATCTTTCTCTCAAAAGCATCAACGGTCGTTATGTTAATGAAGATTAGGGTCTTTCCCCTTGAATGTCCAAGACAATTTTTTTCTTTTATGTAATTATTTGTCCGCTGCACGTCCCACGTAGAAAATGATGTCGTAATTATCACCGTATATGCTTTTTCCCTACTTGCTATTATTTGACTTTTTCTTAAGGGTGATACACGAGTGGCTATTTACTTTTGCCATATTACCTTCTGTGTTACTATAAAAAAAAAGCTTTCGTGATGCGGGCCTATATATGTAGTTTTTGCGAGGGTCAAATGGTGCACGAAAATAAGCGAATATTTCAAGGCAGAGTCGAGAGTTCGAGCGTTCGTGAATAATAGCGTGGCACGAAGAGGTGATGGTGGGTCAGTGAATGGAAAGGAACACAAAGGATGAGTAGATAGGTAGGTAGGCACTATGTGCGAAATAGAACCCCCATGCCTTGGTGCAAGAGACGAGAAATGGTAGACGAGAACCTGAAGAGCCATAGATAGAAATGCATTTGACATTTCCAAGAGCGAGAGAGAGACAGAGAAATCATATAGTAAATTTTCTCGGACTATACGATTCGTTAAAAGTGTAAAGTGCAAATTTGCACAGTCTTTGCTTTTCAGTTATGCGTCATATTGCTTTCCTTATAATGTATTACTGTAAGTCACAAATGCAATTAACATTTTGGGGTTACGAGGGAGAACGAAATTTCAATGCTCTTCAAAGCGTTAGCACATAACCGTAGTATTAGGGTTGATTTAATCTGATCACGTTGTAGGGATTCTGTTGCTTGTAGAATCCTTCAAATACTCATAATATTTCATTGGTCGAAAATTGTTCTAGTCTGAATATTACATGTAAGAAGGATCAACTGGTATAATCTAGTTAATAATATATTAATTCACAATCTCAAGAA
Organism: Syrista parreyssii; assembly: GCA_030142615.1. Lineage (NCBI taxonomy): Eukaryota > Metazoa > Arthropoda > Insecta > Hymenoptera > Cephidae > Syrista > Syrista parreyssii. The sequence goes on along the minus strand of JARQTG010000183.1, from coordinate 498,544 downwards.
ATTCTTATTCAGTAGATTTCTTTCAGATGCATACATGTATTCGTATCCGAAGGTTATTGCTAATATAGGTAAAATGCATTTTCGCTATTTTCTTTTATCGTACTAGTCGCTCCATTATATTTAACGATAAAAAGCGCGAAACTTAAAATCGAATGGCATACATAAACGAAGGATACAATATGCATTTATGCATACGATGCATTTCATAATTGTCATGTAATAATAATTTGCATTCGACTGCAGAATTGCACTGCTAAAATTATTCGGTCTCGTAAAATTATATACGTCGATAAATCTTGACTCGTAGAAACGCTAGATTTCATTGTCTCCGATAATTATACGACATAACCTATAATTCTTTTTGTTCACTTGTCCTCGAGCAATTACTCAGCCGTTTCAAATATCGTGAAAGGTATAGAACAGGGTTATTTTTTGCACAGCATCATAGACCATTGTCACTATTGATTTTCAGCCGTAGTTATATCATCTAGATATACGACGATGGACAAGGTTTTTTTTAATACGACGTAGTACACGTTTTTGTCTAAACGAAATAAAGGTACATGGTACAATATGTAATATATAGATTCCGTTGACGAATACATGCGATAAATATTCGAAACACATTTCACGAATTTCCAAAGAGATGGATATTAGATTCACGATAGAAAGAAATGTGACCAAGTTCGAGGGGACCCATACAGAATTCATTAGCATTCGCGCAAGTTCTGTTAAACCGAATTACACTCGGAGCGAGCGCTGTTCTTTAAGGGAAATGATAAAGTACGAAAATATTCCCCAACGTAATTCTATAGCATAATGGCATTAGGTCTCTTGGGAACCAGCACGTCTTCAGAATCATTCATATTGTGACGCGTGCAAGAAAAAAGATTCTTTAACGAATTACATTTTGCTGCTTGTGTTAGAACCTTTTCAATAAAGCCTTGATCATAGTTGGTTCTTTAGGTTGCGTATATATATATGTATATATGACTTGGTTGTATTTACAGAAATATAATATTACTCCTGTAAATACACCTGACTACATTTTCCTTAACCGCAACCGCATGAAATAGTTTCTGGCTGACGAATTGTTTTGGACTTGCTTACTTCTACTTGGGAATTATGTATGCTCGTTGATCTTCGTTGGCTTTATGGAGGCGCTTAATGAGGATATATCCTTGGCGTTGATCGCGCAAAAGCATGTCGAGAGAAATTTACATGAAGCAGTAGACGGCAATCTGAAAGGCAACATTAGCATTCGTTGGAGATCTCAGAAAATTTGATATTTCAACTGACAATACGTTGAACGTTATGTATTCTAACGTGGTACATACGAATTTTGATTATTGGAAATTATATAGGAATAATGAATTGGATAGCAATTTTATAGGAATTTTATTATACTTGTTCAAGGTGTGGATAGAGTTATCGTTATCTTTCTTCGTTTCGTGACTCGACGCTGTATTAGCCTAAGCAAGCTGAACGTCCGACACTTGACATGTAGATATGTAATTTATCGAATTCTTTCTAATGAATAAAAATAAGGAATTAATTATTTTATTAATAACACGTTACAAGTGTCAGCACTGTTGCGTGACTTTGGGTCAACGCACTTTGCTTAACATGCGTGCATGAGACTGGATAAATTATGGGAGGTCACGCACTTTTAAACAATAATCCATATTCTCTGTCACCTAACCCAACTATTGCGAGACAATTGGATGAAGCACAAAATTCATAAAATTTTCGACAATTATATTTTTTTAATTCTTCAATACTTGCATAACACTGTTAATCCATTTGTACGTAAGAATGTCACAAATTTAAGTTGACTATCGATTTCTTTACGAGTACAAAAATAAGTTTGTTTATTATTCCGTAATTGGTTTTAAATGATTCAAATGAAATTATTATTTCACTCATAAAAGAATCTGTACTTGTTTAAAATTTGAGACTGCTCCTTATTGTCTGTATAGAGACATATTTTTTGAAACTGGACCAAACCGAAGGAAAATATTGAAATCGGTCACGTTTTTTTTTTAATCTTTTACTTTTTTTTCCTTTATATTCTTATCACCTTCTAGTCAAAGGAATAATTAAAAAATACCTATATCTCGCTTCTGGATAAATCATAGCCCCTAGCTGATTGACGCATTGGAACGGATACGACCTTGGATCGAGGTATCGTTTTGGTATCCCTTTGTAGGAATCCTGACATATTCGAAGCTAAATCTATACCTTTGATTAGGACATCAAATTACATCATTTGTAAATAATTAGTACTTGATTGAAGTTTCGATGGATTCCAATTAATACCATGAAACTGCTCTTACTACATGTAACGTAATTGTATTGAAGTAGATGGAAAGTGCATTTTCTGTTTGGCAATTAATATGTTGCTTTGTCACGTACTAATTCGATTCCCGGTATAATTAATTTTTACATGTTTAGGAATGAAGAATAATAGAGATTGGTACTGTCCTTTAAGAAAACGTCGTAGAATAATTTGTTACCAGCTTACGGCCTTAAGGGCTGAGCGATCGTAAATTTTATGTGGATTTCATGGGATTAAAAAGGTTCTTGAACGTCGAAAGCGTCGTTGCGTAGAAACTTCAGCTATTTGTCCTACGACGTTTAAGCGTGAGTTTTATTCAGTGACGTTTTATAGATTCTTTAGAAAATCCACAATAATTCCATCCCACTGCAGTGCAATTAAAATCATTCAATTATTTGTCACGTGACATCCGGTGGTCTTTGGGATTTAATTCATAATTATATCGAATCGTATAAACCAGCGGGGATTCTTTTCTTACAAAAGTCTACCTACGGTTGAATAATTAATTCAGTTCATTTTTTCAAAAAAATTATGGAGCTCGCGAGAAGCATATGTGTGATAATTATCATACACACTGATACGCCACCGGGAACTATAGTACTCCTGCTATACGTAGGGGTTATTAATATTTTTTTTTTTTTTGGTTTTCTCGTAATCTCCATAGCGTGACTAGCATGTACAGCCCGACCCAAAATGCTGTAAAATTACAACTACCATTGTGTAAATACGCACGCAACGCTTCGCACCCCAAGTACCAATTTGAAGCAGTATACGCGCACAATATTTTATCAATTAATCTACTGAAGCCAACGAGATATACTTAGGAGCCTGTATAAAGTTGTGCAACGTCAATATCATAATGGGTCCGTAAATGACGTATACGAATAAATACGTGTGTTGTTAAACACACTCTTGATTTTTCACCGCATTTTTAACAATCCATGCACGAAAGTAAATTGCACAATCCCATCAACTCGCATGAATTATTCTTGAGGTAGTCGCTAGAGAAACGTTTATTTTGTTGACTCCGTTAACATTCGAGTAAATAACATGACTGTCAATCTCGGTAAATTAATATACGGCTTATGGGTTTAATTGGATTAAAGCTGAGTGCACGGAGAAGTTTACCTGTGGACTTGAACTTCTTATGCATTAAAAAAAAAAAAAAATTAAACAGATAAAAACTATGGAAACTTTATTTATATTGTCACTACGTCATATGCTGAGATATTATACTGATTATTTTAATCTGCAGCTGTATTTACTTATATTTTGTTAGCCAGTGTTATACGTCATATATACTTTGTATATATCTGTATATCTGAATATTTCCAACGTGGTATATTTACTATGACAAATAAACTGACATATCTAGGATACGTTGCTATTATATCTATACACATTGCGCAATTGCACTTGCTGGTTAAAATAATGGCGATTTTTATCTGACATTTTATATATTAGTTCGATATCGTTTTTATCAGAAAATATATAGATATACGCAAGTTGTACGATAATACATGTACTTATTTGGAATTGATTGTATAAAAATCGATATTTTCTTCTATATTGCATACTTGGTTAATTCATGGATACAATATATTTAATGCGTTTGAGCAATCAATCATTAACGTACCGTTTATTAACAATAAAGAAAGTTGCTTGTTAAATGCTTCTTTATGAATGCTTTGCAATAAAAATTTATGACTACGTACAGGATAGACAAGGAAACGTGCATCCTTATTACGAAAGATGGTACGCGGAAAATTTCTACTTTATCGTGGAATTTTACATCAAATGTAAAGTAAATGGCGAATACGTTTTGTAATGTGGGTGAAATATATTTTCATTCGAATATTTAATCAATATTTTTAAAACACACTGATCATCGTATTCTTCGGTAGCATCGTTGCTTCCACTAAAATTAAATGTTTTCAATTACTTTACGCCTGTATGTTTTCAAGCGCAAGAGGCTGGTATAAAGTGATCGATTTCTTGTCAATTTGAACATAATGTATTTGCGAAGCATATTCAGTATTTCACTATTGTTTTCATATAATACACAGTCTGTTCTCCTACGAATCTATGTAGGAATATCTGGAGAAAACAAAACACATAAATACAGCTTTATCACAATACATTTATCGTGTTATGCATGCTATGCCACCTTTAATCATAACAGTATAAAACAATGCAAGTATTCTTGTATAATCAGTATCTCAAATACCAGCCGTACTATACAGAATAAGAATGGGAATACAATAAAAACTGCAATCCCAGACAAGCATATCGTTTGTTTTTCGAGTGAACAATACAAGTACCGGCAAAGCAAAATGTAGCATCTTAAAACTTTTATACTATTAATCATCGAGATTAGATTTGAAAAAATTGTTGATAATACTTCACGTGAGCACCTACTAATTTTCATACAGAGACATAAAAATCCATTATCTTAATTACACGTGGTATAGAAAAAGTCACATTACATCATCAGTAGAACAATATCGAGCCGTGACATAAATATCTTTTGTAGCATAGAAAAAATCGACCGGTACACTTCAGCCTATAGAATCTCATCGTGATTCTATGGTGTAGCTAGAAGTTCTATAGGATCGTCCAAAGATGGCGCTAACGTGTCGAAAGCTCGGAAGCTCCATTATAGACGCGCGCGTTGCTTAAAAGCTTCAGTCAGTGGAACGACTCCGTTTGGGTCGGACCAATGCTCGACGGTTGATAGTATGCGCAACAGGACGTAGTGCTCGATTATACGAAAGTGATAATCCTTACTGTGATATATCTAGATCTATATATATATACTCATTTAATAACATCATTATCGGTTTAACATGATCATTAAAACGACACACGACAGAATCGTGGAAAATGTGTTGCTTTTTAAGCTCATAGCTGAATCTCGAGTTGCAGTATATATATGAGAAAATATGTGAATTGTTGTTAGGATTACTACGGGGTAAGGTGCATTAAAATAAGCTTCCTGGTCGAGGACGGCTAATCGACTTTGAGGTTATTTTATACAAAAGCTTTACGTTTCGAAGTCTCGTAGTATTCTGAGGAGGACGTATAGCCACGGTAATCTACATTGTGAAAAATTAGAATAATCTTTATAGCAAATAATAGGATTTTCGTATATACATTTATTTAAATCCACTTTCCTAGTGTGCGGAATGACGTAGGCCGGAGTTTTGGGGTGCTCCGAATTTCCGGGGATTTACATTGAAGTTTTAGGTTGTGTCTGTTAAGCTTTTTATCGACTTAACTCAACCGCGATATAACCGTCTGATATAAATTATTCTTACCAACTATTCTATATACATACGTATATCATACGTAGTTCGATATACCGGTTCACGGATTATATGATATATCGAATCAAGTAGGTGAAAAAATTCTAGTTAAAAATTACGATACTGCATGTGCTAGGTGTGTCAAATTCATAAATGGGATTAATTCATATAATACAAATCCAGTCTCGACTATTACGTCGAAATTAAATACCAATATATCGACGCGGTAATTATGATTAATTTTCATTTACGTGTACCCTATTGTTTTTCTTTTCTTATTTTTTTTTTTCAGAATTATTAATTACTGTAAGTGTTTTTTGAAAAATTATTGATTTACAATTCGTCTACGTCGTTAAACGGACTTCTGATTTTATAAGAACGGTCGACTCGTGATGTGGTCGATTCTACACTAGAGTCTCTAAACGCTCGGGATCATCCGAAGAGACGTAAAATACGTACCGCAAGCTCATCGTAAGACTTAGGGTTAGCTTTTGGGTACATCCGGAGTTAATGTATTGCACGAAACGCATCTGCTTCTATAGGTTTAATTAGACGGAACTACTCTACCTACTGGTTGGTAGGGTTTATTTTATATTTTTCTAAATGAGAAACAACTTTTATTTCAGTCACAAATTACTATTAGAATTATTTTACTGATACTACGAACTATGAACGCTGTTACAGGTATTTCACGAATTATTATTATTGTTATATAAAAATATTCTCATAATCTTAATGCACAAAGTACTTTTATGAAATTGACAATGTACATTAATAATTATGATAATTTGTGACACGTAAATAGCTTTTTCGGTTTCGCGTCCAATGATTTGTCATTACACTTGTGAGGTTTTAATATGCGGTAACATTAGGCTGTTCTTCTGAACGGAAATCTTTGGTAATATATATAATCTAATCCTTTGGTATTACTTTCGGCTTATTGAAAAACTCTTCTGTTTATTTCACTGTGAACCGCTTTTCTTGACGTGAGCTCCTTTAATACGGCGTCTACAAGAAGTTTCCCATTTCGCAATCCAAGCTTTCTAGATTTCCTATTTCGTGCGGTATACATAGATCGTGTATACACATTAATACCTTCGTATCGTGCGTTGAAATGCGGTATAAACTAATTTAAACTTACCCAAGTAGTCCCGAACCAGTTAGAATACCCATTTCTGGGTATTTACGTGAATTTTGTTTCGATAATTATACCCAATCACAATGTTATTACATAATAACGCATTTAATTTGAATATCACAAACGAAACTTTCGTCCAACCCCTCGAATATTCTTATCTTTATTAAAACTGACGAACCTTAAACTAATAAACAAAACTTTATCGTTAAGTACTGACAAAATGGCCAATCTACTTTTATTTTTTATTATACATAATGGATATCGCTTGTACTTTAACCCAAGCAATGTACAATTTTCAATGATAGTATGACGTTACCAGTTAGTATTATAGATACGCGATCAGAATACAGTATGGTACATAAATATCATTCTATGTGATTTAATGGATCGTTCTATGATTCAATATAACGAGAGATTCAATGCTACGGAGTAAGCACTTGGTTGATGTTGAAAATGGTGCAGTTCAACAGGTTAACATTAAATATCAAAATCTCTTCTATATTACACAGGCTGATAGAACTTGGGTAACGACTGTTTTTCAACTAAATTGAAGCGATGTGGAATTGTTCAGGTTTTATAGTCCATCTGGGGTTCATTGCGTACTTGAAGCATCACTTTTACAGAAAACAACCCTAGGTACTATACTTTACTTTTGTCAAATATATTTGTGCTTTACGAATCTCTCGTGTAAATTCTTCTGAATGTAGAGACAATATCCCTTTCACTTTCTGTTTCCTTTTTTCTTTCCATCTGTCTCTTTTTCTCTGCTTCTCATTCTTTTTCTCTTCTCACTCTTACTTCGTCTCTTTCACTTCTACTTCACTTTTCCATCTTGCTCTCTCTCTCTCTCTCTCTCTCTCTTTTGTTTCTTCTCTCGCGGCATTCAATTTTCTCGGATTATACACTCAGTATATTTTGTAAGTACGAACGAGTAAATTCAGTATAATTCTTAAATTAAAGTCGGAGTCATCCAGATTCGGTAATTATACTCATTTTCTCGATATTTAGACAGGGGAAATCCCGTGGCTTTGGCTGCTCGTTAAACAACTGTTATAATACCTTATGCGATATGTTATCCTAGCGACAGGAATGTAGTGCAGCGCGACACGCCTTGTCACAGGAGTTGATAAATATTAAAACGGCGTGATAGTGTTATACTTTAAAGGTGAAAAGTTTCCTTATATAAAATTGCCGAGAGTAGATGCAGGATTAATGAAATAAAAAATACATTAGAATTAATTGAATTTTAGACATGGTACAACATATTATTTTAATACGAGTACGAAATACAGATATTTGTCATTTTTCTTTACATATTATAACAACCCTTGTTGGAATTTTCTGTCGTTGACAATATAATTTTAATTTTCGTTTATAATCAATATACCCAAAGACACGTCCCAAAACATGTAAAATTCGAAATATTATAACACAATTTTCATCAAGTTACTGGTTAACGTTGTAGATAGCTTCTTACGAAAATAACGTACTACGCGCTCTTATGTATAATATAGATAAAATAAAAAGTGGATAAAAAATAACACAAAGAGATTAAAATATAACGAGATTCTGTACAGGGATTCCATGTTATCAGCGAAACAGTGAATTTTGTTCAAGGTATAACAATTTACTCTTGTTCGATGACTATGTACTCAAAGTTGGGTCATAACAAAATGCAGAGTATAAAACTCTTATCAACTTGACTCACGCTACGAAATGTGTCGTATAAATATAAAACTTTGACTATACATATAGTTTTTCGGTTTTTTATCCTCATGCAATACTCATAAATGCATTATATTTTCTTTCAAGTGCATTGTGTCCTAAGGCGAGAAAGTACCTAATATTATACGCAGTCGGTAATATAGTTTTCTATACGTATACATAATATTTGCAATGAACTAACAAATTGAAATGAATTTTTTGCTTTCGTTTTTTTCTGTTTTTCTTTTTTTAATTCGTCTTTTGTCATTTAAAGGAAATAATCCACATATCCATGTCAATTAATTTTTCACTTATTGGAAACAAAGGTCAAGCGTTGAAACACAGTCAATATACATTTCTTGTGGGAAAGATGATGAACGAACGTTGATGGTAGGTGGGTAAATTTTATACACGCAATAGTCAAATTTTCAGTGTAACCATTTAACCTTCTCTACAAGAATTATTATTATCTATTCACGGATTAATCATACTATATATTAGTATATAGGTATAGTACTGCATTACTGTGGTCCGGATCAATCGAGAATGATGCTTGAATACAGTGACTTGGTTACAGGCAGATATTTTAACTTGAAACGAGTGTCCCGAAAATTCACCCCTATAGAACAGTCACTACGAAACGTCTCGATTAACAATACCGATAAGATCATATGGGGGAGTTTTGAAGTATGCGTAAATCCTGGGGGAAAATGAATGATAAAGTATTTTCTCGCGGCAGTTTCTGACGATCGAGCAATTTTTTATACAAAAAGAATTTTACGTTTATAATGGGTGAGAGATAGCAAAGTTTTTCTTAAGAAGTTAAACAGAGTCATAAATAAAATATATTTTTCATAGCCGTAAGAAAAGGACTCCCTTAACTTAATGTCTCGATATTTGAATGAAAACGCAGTACAGTCGTTTAATTAAACTCAAAACCAAAATCAAATATGATTTTTCATTGTGATAAATACAAAATTGCGTGGATCGAGTCATCAATTTTTATAAATATACCTAAAGCGACGTGTACGATGAATCAATTTAACACTCGGTATATAACATGAGCGATACCCTTTCATGTGCAGAAATGGGTACTGAATAAAAGAACGAAGAGCAACAGGCCGCATCGTTCGTTCCTCTACGTTCGCCTTCGTATATATACGGAGAACGAAATGCACCAACCGTCGCGTGGGTGGCGTGCAAATAATGAACAGTTGAACAACTGCAGACCTCAGTTATTTAAATAGCGCATTATATTTGCGTCAACAGGTTCTGGCATAATTGTTCGCAACCACCTATGAAGTATAAAAATCCACAATGGTTTTCAGGCCTTTAAAGTTTCCTATGCAATAGATACACCACGTAGTTGGATATTCTGCCAGGGATACACGTAGGCATGCATATGTATTGTATACACTTTCTAGCGTTTAGTCACTGTTGCCAACCTCTAGCAAAGATATTATCACCTACGTAACTTCACGATAGATGGGAAAACTTTTCGTAAGTCTAAGAATCCTAAAGAGGACCTCTGAATTGTGAATTACTATAAGTGCGCTTGGCACGAGTTAATCAGATAAAACCACGCTATTATTTACCTTCATCGGAACTCACGTTTGATACTTGACTAATTTATGCGTTTATGTATTATTTTATAGTTAAGTAACGCACCAGCCTATCACGTTTGATAGTAGAAAAAAAAGACCTCCAACGTTTTATCGCTTATTTCCATAGTCTGCTACGTGACTTTCAAAGCTCTCGTCGAACGAAGCTTTTTTATTCTACATCGTTGCTACATCTTTTGAATGGTAGTCAATGCTTTCGATTCTCTAGCGCTAGCCAATATCCCTATGAATATCCATGAATGATGAAAGTGTAAAGAATGGATTAAAACGTGTTACGTGTAACGTGAAAGTAGTCGGTACTATTGATAGTCGAGTATTATATATTGTCAGTACTGTATTACACAAGGACAAGTACAATTCTTGAGTATGGAATATGCATAGTTTTTACATGAATATTAAAATTCGAATTTTTGTAAAAGCTGTTAGATATTATTAAAATTTTTACTTGATAATTGACTAATGTATAATATGTCACGACACATAAGGCACAATACAGTATCAACATTGCCTATATTGCATGAAGTAACTTTTGCAACAGCCTGTCTTTTTTTTTTCATAATTTTGCTAACGTGAAAGAAATCTCATTATCGTACAATTATTTAGTCTTAGAACATTCTTTTCTTTCATTGGTCACATTCCTACGACGAATTTACTGCATAATTATTGATATTATCGGGCTGTGTTATTTTAAGAAATATAGACGCCATTTGTCGAACGATGTTGTCTGCTGCTCTCTGGTGTCTTTTACTCCGTTCCTACTGTTGCGATCATATCGTGGAATTTAATTAAAAATAATTGCGAGCATCCATCTTCCTGGAATGACAAATGAAGTTTCCAATGCGTTTCAACAAGACTGTACAAGGAAAGGACCTTGGCATATACAATATGCGTACTCCTGTACACTTGTACATATATGCATCTATACCTAACGATGTAAGAATGGAATGACCCACTTTACATTCTTACGGTGTGTCGCACGACTCCAGCAAAGAATCAACCTTTTTGCAACAGATTGTACCTACCAGCAATAATATGAGAGTCTGAGGGATGCTGATTCGCATGAAAAAAGTTCAATAGACTGAAATACAAATTACAATAGAATGCCGTTGAGTAGGTAGTATAGGTACGTATTACAGTGGAGAGGCTCTTTTCAATTTTTCAAAGAATTTCATGAACGTGCCATGATAAAACCTTACAATTTTGGTCTATGTATATCAGCGATAATGTACTTATATAGTGAATATGAGTATGAGAATTTATATAGGAAAGGAATTGAATTAGAACACTACGATCGATCCGCGAGTCACGTTAACCCTTATACACCTGTAGGTAAAATGTACCTACGGGTCTGTAAGGGTTAAAGTCCAGGTGACTATGTTACATTGAAACTCATAAGAGGATGGCCCCTACAAAATGAATATAAATGAATATGTTATTCGTGAATGGATCATGTGGAGTTAGAACGATGTGGTATAAAATGTGGTAATATAAATCGTATTATTTTCATAAATCACTAAAGAATCTTAATATAATGCTTGGGTCTAGTATATTTCGTATACCTTACGTTTCAAGCATATGTGGTCAAGGATTAATAAAAGGAATGTAACGATGGGTTTTTTGCGACTCATTGATAAGGATCACTATTGAAATACAATTATGCACGAATGAGAAATCGTCATGTTTCAATAGCATTATTAAAATATATTGACCTACTTTCTTGTCAAATTTAAGAAGTCAAGAATGGTTCACGAAGGATATTAGATATTCAAAAGTTGACACAGCTCTCCACTTATCACGCAATTTTCGCGTCCAAGTGCCGTCGTTATTGGTCAATTAAATGCAACCGCCATTGAAGCTTTTATAGCGATAAAAGGCCAACTAAATTCCCATTATGTTTATGGGACACTTCACTATATTTGCAAACTCGTAAAATTAGTTATCCAAAGCTCAGCAATCTTATGCAATTTTATTTGTATAAAAAACAATTTTAGGGTAAAAACTCGCAAATATATCTACAATTCTATTAGGTACTAGATACAAGATTCAAATTTATCAATAGATACATATGTTTGTCAATGTATTAACCGGGTACAAGTTTTAGTAAAAAAAATTATCATATGCATATGTGTATCGATATAACGAATATACAGAAACTTTTATATCATTTGAAATTCGTCAAGCCTTTTCATGGACGGCAACCTTTACCTACTTTAATATATAGACAGTTACTACCCCGTTTAACAGATGAAGTTAACAGGGTTGCTGGGATGTTTAGTAGGGTAATATAATAATGCTTTCACAGTTCTAATTTAATTCTTCTTTTTAACTCTTAACTTAAACCCTGAATTAAGTAAAAGCATCTAAGAATTTCCGAAAGAATTTCCCATCAGTATTACAACGCTTATATTTTACCACTCGTTTCAAAAGCCACTTTCCTAGGGTTGGTTTAAGCTTATACGTGCGTTCGGAAGCTTTCGAATACAAAAAGCTTTTCCAGCGTGTATACGAGACAAAGATCCCTCCTGTCTACCAAGGGAAAATATTTCACCCGATTTCGGCAAAGCACGCGGGACAATTCCAAGGGTCGCATTGTAACATCCAATATATTTTACACTTTCCCGTTATACAGTACTGATAATTGTCCATTCTTCACGTTAGCTCATGTATCACCTTTTCCATCATCTTTTAGTCTCTCCTTTCCACTCATCAACCGTAACAAAAGTCTGACGCTTCATTTTTTAGGGTTCTTTTCAAACCAGCAATAAAAGTACCCGTTTTGTTAACGAACATTATAAATATACTTCAACACGACATTCGAAATTCCCACGGGAAATTTTCTCCCGGGAATGTGTATTGGCGAGAATAAAAGTTTCTCTGCAGCAGATACGCACGAAACTTTGTCAGCTGTTTATTGAACAAATGCTAATGACGTCAGTGGAGTGCTGGTCGTTTCTTTGCTAATGCAATCCCCTGTGACATTGATTCGAGAGTCGATAATGTATAAGGTGCAAATGGTACGTTTAACTGTAATAATTGCAACGGAGATCATGATATATTATATATACGATGTCTCATATTTATTTCCTATCTTCGCGTTCTGTTGTAATAACAAGATATCGGTCCATGAGTTAAATTTTTTTCTGATAGATCGAAACCAATCTAGTCTAGGTCTAAGCAAGCCACACAGGCTTTTGCATAGAATTTTTTTTATGAAGTTGGTATGCGTATAATTTTGCATTGAAATATAATTATGTTTTTATTACAGTATATATATATATATATATATCGTTGATTTAGACATTTTTCTCGTATATGGATTCTTTAAATATGATGTTTTAGTATAATAAAGGTTTTCATGTGAATCCGCCTTTATTTTTATGTTGCCCTTTATGTATACAGTATAACGTTGAAATGAATTCTACCATCACAATCTTTAGAACAGTTATACGTAAATGTGCATCGGAATAGGCACTATGAAAAATATTACATTTTTATTCACAACGCGAACCTGCAATTACGTCAAGGACGTAAATGTTTACGTGCTCTGAAATTTCAACCGATCTTTCACTTTCCAAGATCGTTAATATTCTTCAGTCCTGAGAATTCCGCGGAATAAGCATAGCAAGACATTTACGCTGAGTAGACGTAAACTGCATCTGTACTAAGATTTTTCTTAGAGCGTTTGTTTCTCTTTTGTGATTTCTCGTTGTACGGTAAACGCGTGTTCCTGCTGTAAAGTTAAAACCTTAAATTCTAGGACCTCGTCCTTGTGAAGTGTCCAAAATTATATTCTAAGCCCCCGACGAGATAGCCCATTACTTACGGCAAATTTCGCTCAGGGTGGTTCACCCTGCGAAAATAAACTAACGCTTTTCATCTGGAAATAATTCCCTTAATACGTAAACTTTTTTTAATTTATGTTATTTGGACACGATAAAAATTTTCATGAAAATCTTCTTAAACGCACTTTTGAAACGTACCTTTATGTATTTCGTATTGCAAGTACAGTAGGCACAATGACTCATTCTGTACTTCGTCTATTTTCCTACTGCCATAAATATGCTGTCTACCAACAGAAAATTGAGGACACTTAAGGATAGGCTGTTGGCTGGGTTCTGGAATATCATATCGCATAGAAGGCAAAGTTATGATCGGGATATTATATGGCCAATGTATCCAAGTAACGACCTCATCTAAGGGAGGGTGACACGGATTTAGCGCATTTCGAAAGAAAAAATAACGTAACGCTGTGGCAGCGCAGAAAAATTCTCAGGTTGCTTTTTTCCCTTTCTCACCCTTTGCCGTCATAAGGTTGCGGTCTGAAGTTTACATTGCAAAGTAAACAGAAGTGAAGTAAATAAATGGTCGAAATCCAGGAGATGAAGGCACCTAGGATGCAGGATTCTACATTAGGTTCTCGAGTAGTGAAAGCGATGAAGACGCCAGTGAAACCCATGAAACTTTATGCAGTCGTCCACTTTGCTCGATGTATTAAGTCGAAAGGGTGTTGGGCCCGAGTGCTCTAAAGCCGTGGAATAATGTCTGATGGCAAAGCCACGATCGGTGGGTTTGTAAAAAATAGCATTGACTTAACGTACATATTTGTTTTGAAGATACGATTTGTCTGTTTTGCCGCTGCCAAGTGATTCACCACGTTTACAAATACCGCCGCAAAAGGGCGCGAAAGGCTTGGGTAACACACAAAGTTAGTATACGTTGTTGAAAATGCGGTATTATATTTTGGAGTGTAGATAACAGCCTAACGTTATATGAAATATGAATCCCGCGCGTGCTCTATCTTGCGTTTGCCATTAATATTCTGATTTATTTTCTTTGCCGTAGTGCTTTCTCGCTCGAGTAATTATTCGCTATCCGTGTAACAACGCCTCTGTACTTTTATATCTACTCAGTGCACTCTACTTGGAAAGAATCTTTGAGACGTTCAAATTTTACGAAGTGCATTTCTCGCCGTGTAACAGAATACGAACAGAATTTTATGATTGGTCAGGAACAGATCTTGAATACCGAAAGAATTTTTTTTCATATTTCTAGTATAAAATAATTGTTTTGAAATATCAAAGAAAATTAAATTCGAATAGAATCCTCTGCATCTGCACTAGTCTACCTCGTTCTTTACATTCACTGTAAACTGTAACGAATAATCAACAATATTAATAAAATCTCACGATTTCTCAATGGGATGTAAAACGAAAAAAGTTGTTACTTGCGCGAAAATGAATTTTTCTATGATATCTGTAAAAAAGAAACCTGTGAACCCGTTCAAGGAAATATAAGTTAAATACTTTTCTTCCAGTGCTATTAAACTATTTCACGATGGTTTTGAACAATGAGTTACAAGTTCTAGCAATCTTTATAAGTACTTCCTGCATTATCTGTATTACAGATAAATGTCGAGACAAATATCTTTCAGGAATAGAATAGAAAATAATGTTTGAATTTTGTGCAAAGGGAAAACCATTACGTTGTATAGATGCCTGTAGTATCCGCTTCGATATCGAGACTTAAAACATAATAGTGCTTAGAATTCTCCGAAGCATGATGCTCTTTAAACTCGTTTACCTTAATTCAACCTTTTTTACGTAAAGTAGATATATGTATGTGCATAAATATATCTTAGCCAGCTGAACTTTACCCACGATCAATTGTCTTATTCCGCAGACGAAAACCACGTCCACGTGGCAAATGCACTCTGGACTCTTAGAAGAATTCTTTATAATTTGAAAAGATGCTTTTGTCTGAGAGAACACGATGGTCTCGTAAATATATATTACGCAAGTGGAACAACGGGAACGAACGTTGTGTAACTTGGTCTTTATTTCTATCCCTTGGTAAATTTGGGATAAACTTTCTTCCACGTTTAATTTTAAACTTTTTATTTTATGTGTAAAACGGTAGCTTTTACAGAATGAAAATCCTTCGTAAAATCGATGATATTCAGGAATACCATGCATTGAAATAGGTTTTATCTTATATGTGAAATGTGAATGAATTTTATGGATTATTCAGGACCATTGCATCAACTGAAGTCGGATTTGCTATATAAATCAAATGAATCAGTTAACTCTGGTCTGATGTGGAATATGAATGTGTATTTAATTTACCAGACCCTTGTATTTCATCATATAACGTATGCAAAAACAGGGAGTCGTTATATTATATTTTATACTCTATTCAGGAATGACCACTTGGAACACGTAGAAATACCTTATTTCCTAATGTGATATGCTTTAGCGGGTCCAACGTTATTCATATTGAAAGCAGAAGCAATTTTCTCAAGTAAGGACGTATGGAATTTTTCGAAGGCTGTGCTCATCCTATAAAATTAATATCTCCTCTCTTGCAACTGCACCAAGTGGTCCTACTCTTCCCATCCTATGCCGAAAGCTCACACGAGAACGAAGATCGCGAAATTTCCGAAGCTCTATGAGTGAAATCCAGCATGGGGCCACGTCGGTAAATTCAATTTCGCGTCCCGTCGATTCCTCGTACCGTTGTACATTCGAGCCATACGCGGTAACCAGCTGCACGATGAAAAAGGCAAAAGAATTAGAGCAAATGAAAATCGGTCTAGCAAAAAAATTATTAGCGACAAAGTAAAATCCACGTAAAGGATGACTCGATGAAATAATTCAATAGCCAAACATGTGGAGAGGAATCGAGCACAGAATAGCTCGCGCTTTAGCGTGGGCGTAGACTAAGAGCAGTAGGTTGGTAACCTGTTGCTTGCCTACTTGTAGCAAAATTCCCCATTGCTAATGCTCATTTACTAAAAGTAATGAATGGTTTTCCATTGATTTCCATTGATTGCTCACACATTACCTTCAACAAAAAAAAAGCATTAGCAATGGGAAATTTTGCTACGGGTATCCTCACTGCTGGCGAACACAGAACAGCCTATTGAACTATTTTTTCATTAAGGTACAGCGTGCGCTTTATAATGACGTCATTAAATATCTACCATATCCGAATTGTTATGCACCTCACCGGTGTGCGTTTATGGCGTAATGACGATTCAGAACCGGAAGTAATAAGAGAGCTAAAAAAAAACGGGACAAGAGAGAGAAAGAAAGGTGAAAAAAGAAGCCTACATAAAGAAAGCCTGAGAAAATTGAGAGAATGCTACTACATAGAGAGAGTGAAGGAGGTCAGAGTGAGTAAAAGAGGGGAAAAAGGGAAAATAAATAGAGAGAGGGATAGAAAGATAGAGGGAAAGAGAGAGCTGGTAGATACCTACCTTGCGGAGGTAGACGCAGAAATTGAATTCCTTTGCACCACGAACGGATGGTGGCTTCGATTATAAGAGTACGAACCTATCGGACTAGACGACTCACGTTCTACTTTTCAATGATTGATTCTCAATAGGGGGGAGCTATGATGACGTGGTCTACTATTTAGGTATATTGGGAACGATATACTCCCTCTTGCACTTTGGTAAAGTAGCGTTTGCTATTATATCATGTTACTTATTAACGTTGATAATAACATGGTGCACCTATATCTGAAATTGTATTTAGTACGTTACCTCGGTACTATATGCTTCTACGTAATTAACCGTATAGCAATAGCATTTCCATGTAACAAATATAGTTTAGTATTGAAATAGAGGCGTGTACTATGCAAGGGAATGTTGCACACACGTGCTCGTTAGTCGGAAATATAATAATGAAGAAAAAAAAGGTCCATAATATAATTCGATCTGTGGTAGTGGCCAGCTTGTCAGGTATGAACATGCGTGAATATATATATATATATATATATATATGAATGTAACGTTTTCTAATACATCCAGGCACCAGCATGTATTTACACAACCGCGTTACTACAGTGTTGGACTCCACCAGTACCGACCCGGACGGCGTTGCTCGTGGTGGCTAGGATCGATCCAACCCCTGACCCCCGACCAACCTCCCCCCTTCATTCCCAGACCCAATATGAACAGGGAGCTACCAAGTCGAGAGGGGTGTTCTCTACTCTTCCCTGTTGTACGGCTACACATTCCGCACGGCTGGCCTAAGACCTAACCGTAGCTCTGATACTCGATAGCTTCTCGTCAAAGAACATCGTCGTGCTATACATATGTGTCCAAATTTATCTTAAACCTTTGGGAAATCATGAGGAAATATTTGACGGTAATTATAATTACAGCGAGAATGCATTGGGTTGGATGGGATGCTTTTTCATGAAATTAGTAGTTCGGAAAAAATGTTTATTACGTAAACTTGTTTATAATTCTTGTTTCTATTATCACTGGTATTTTTGTTATTTGCGTGATGCGATTTCATTGCGTTGCGTATTTAATGCCATATGCGATAAATTTAATTATTCGATTTTGACTTAGACATTTGACGTAAATTTCAACGTTGAATAAGATTGGGCTGCTTGCGTTTTAAATTATCCACGATTTCAAGCCATGTATTTCCAAGTTAAGTTATTTCACGAGATGAACAAATTGCTATACAGTAATGCGATTCTGTTGAAAAATTGTCACTAAAGGAAGTAAGCATTGAATTGGTGGAATAACAAGGACACCTCTTACTTTGAAACAAGAAACTTTCTTCGCACAATTGTCGTTTCGATCATACCACGTCGTCAAATAATTTCTGACTCCCTATGGAGCGAGGGTGATGTGAGCGGCGAGCTAGATAAAATAAGGGGAATAAAAGGCGATGAAAAAAAAAAAGAAAGAAAGAAAGTTGTGAAATGAAGAAAAAGTGAAACGTATTCAGGAACTCCTTCCTTACCAGCCGAGCAACAACTGCGTTCCTGAATAAACGTCCGGGACTGAAGTGTGAGCGTAATAATATTTGACAAAGGCTGTGCTTTAAGATTCCCGACGCCATCTTTACCAAGGCTTTCTACCCCTGATTGACCGAGAAACTAACGCGGTGAAGGAGAGTAAGCGAGAGAGAAAAAGCTGCCGTGGTTATAATGTATTGGGTAAGGGGAACGCTAACGGGCGATGGAAAGTAAAGCGCGCGGAATTTCTCTCAGATATGAGCAACCCTCGAATTTCCGAAGTGGGGATAAGATCTTTCTGGGAAACGAGTAAACTGCTTAATACTCCTTATCTCAATGTTTACGTATTATTAGATATATTACGTACCTCTCTTGAATGAGCAGCCATGTGTAATTGTGAAAGTGTGATTCAGGGATGCAACAACATCTGAAATATACATAGTGCACGAATATTGCAGAATTTTGTATTAATAAGTAAATTGGTATTTGATCGCAATTCATTGAGTCATTTGAACATTCGTCATGAAGTTAGGCATTTATTGCAAGAATTAACAAATGCTTCTTAAGATCAATAATGCTTTTACTGAAATTTCTATAGTATTACAGTTACTACTATCAGCAAACCGTAGTGGCGATTAAATGCCATTATGTGTTTAATTCAAAGAGATTGAATATCACCATCGTATAGTCATTGGATGCTGCAATGCTGTGAATCAATTATGGTCCTCTGTAACAGTCCGTCTGCGTGACTAGTTATCGGAACTACAAAAGTCATTAGAAATAACAGAGTCGACGCTTCCGTAACGATGATGTGGTTGTTATCAGTAATTGGTCCAGTATTGGTCGTATCGAATTTTTTTTCTCGCGATTGGTCCAATCAAGCTGCGGCATAGATTTTTTCAAGCAATTCTCGTAGTCACTTTGAAATACTCTGTGGATGCTGTGGTTGAAACCTACTCGAATATAGGTGCGCGATATCGATCCTACTGATTAATGAGATCTGTGCTAACGTTGACGAAAGTCAACATACTATTCGTAGTAATGCAACTATATGTACATAAAGTCGGTATTAGATGGATAATATTGAAATAATATTGAAACTGTATCTAAAAGTTGGATTAGATTGCAATACTATTAATTAATTACTGGAGTCATTTTAATATTTATTTATACTCAGTATTAATGGGGAATCAACGATATACGTGATTTATTACGTAAGTGTGATCGTTAGCTGGGATTTGTTGAGTTGCGTAACTTATAGAACCAGTGCATTTTGATATTCAGGTCTCAACAGTTTCTGAAATCGATATTCGTTTGACGTAGTTTGATAGGCTTCAGATTTTCGAAAATATATCTGATATTCGATTTACATACTACGTAGTGCTCACAATGTTCGCTTGTGTAGTTACTGGCAAAGTTTATAATATGAGTTTCATACTAAAAGCTTTCAAACTACGTCGACGTTAATCGACTGTCCCGTTATCTAGATTTCTGATCGAGGAAATGCAACGTTTTACGTGCGACGCAGTGTTCAAATTAAAACGTCGATCGCGATTTACATAAATGTTTAATTTGTGAAACATTTTGGTACTGGTACTGTGAATCTTTTCGAAAAGTATGAACTATGTGGGCCGCGGTATCAAGATCTTTGGAAATACTGGTAGCCTTCTTTGAGTACTACACTGCCAGGTAAAGTACCAATTATATTCATTAGACTAGCTTTCTTCTTATGTCCCATACGAAAAATACTATTAGTCGCGTGAAATTACTATGGTAAACTATTAAAAACTATTTGAACGTAATTTTTTTCCAAATTATGTCAGACAGTCTTATAGTATTTTTCCGTAAGATTTTACACACGAATAAAAAATCTTGTGAATACGTAATTTTGATTATTTTATCGATAAAATGTACGTCTTTTCAAATATAAATATAAAGTCATACGGTTTGTATACAATTTTAACAAAAACGAATTAGTAATTGTTACGATTTTTGTTAAAGTTTAATTTTTCGTCGAATAGTGGAATATAATTTTTTCATTCATCAGTGCATGCACTTACTAATAATCAATGAACAATATGCTGTCTTTCCACGATACAATTAATCGTTATATAATATTAGACTCTAAAACAGAAAGTGAGCGATCCAAATTGGAGTGATCTTTCAGTAAGTTTCGAATACACGTGTATAGTGTCCCCAGAGACTTTATTAGTCTGCAAAAATCGATTGAACGAATAAAATGCTCACGTCCGAAACCACTGGCAACTCAATATTCTGTTTAAGACGAAGTATTAAAAAAAAAAACCAACAAAAATTGTGATTTCGCTTGAAATTGAAATATTCTGTTACTGGCATAAAAAACAACAACAACAAAAAATTAATATCCAGGAACCCGTTCACCAAGTTTGTACTAGTATGGTACAGGTTATCAAAAACTAATAGACCATTAGAGCGGAACTCCAATATACGTAAAAAACATGTGTAACGGTAGTCTAATTTAATCAAGCTTTCAAAAAAAATTTTAAACAACGTTACTGACAGAAACTCATAAATAATACGAATTGTCATTAAAAACATAATGAGAATCAACAAAATTGCTTAAACGAATTTAATGACTCGTGTTGCCCATTAACAAAATTATTTTTAGTATTCGATCAATGTGCTGAATATCTGGAGCAATCTTGCGCACAATCAGGATTTACTATATCGTCTATTACCTCGGGCACATCTATCATGGCATAATGGTTGTTCCTCAATGGACGGTGACGACTCTTTAGATAGTTCAAGAACTTCAAGAGGCTATTTCATATCTGGGAAGTTCTGGAAAAGCGTCGCTAGTTATCAAAACGAAGTATAGCGCTTTAACTCAACAAGTTATGCTTCGTGGTCAATATACTCAGTTAGACTTTATGACGCATACTTCCTTGACACATATCTATCTCGCCACATATTGTCCCTTTCTGTACAGACACCATATGTATATATACAATTTATACTACCTTTAGATTCGTGCAATGTTCCATTATAGTTTCGTGCCAAGTCAGACGTGGTTATTGGATATCGAACTTTATACATAGATATACCAGCATTTATTTGGTTAGGATCGTTACACCTGCTGGCACATCGAAATCATTAGTCAAGTTTTGGTGAAAATTATAATTGTGTACCTCAAAATCGAATCTTGTATCCACTTCCTGAATTTTGACTATCGTACAAAGTTTCTATAACAACATTCAATACAATATATTAAAGTGAGAAATGTCTGTGAAGTCCGAGAAGAAAGGATACAGTGTTGAAGATATTGGAGCTTAAAATACAACAAGTCGGTTACAAATTGAACTTAAAAAAGTTGAGCTTTGTTGGTTTAATATTGTTTCAGCAGAACAGTGATATATGTGTAAACTGTTATTCCCAGGAGATATCACATCTTTTTCGCTGCTTGCAGGTTTTTGTTAATCAAAAATATATTTGCAAACAAGAAATAAAGCTTATGGTACTGCAAGTTACTGTAAGCTTTATGTTATTCAGGCTATGGAACTTATCGTTTTCTAATGTTATTATTTCATTACGGATCTCCTCGTAATACTCGTTCGAGGTTATGGTGGAATATGAAATTATACAGAGGATGGTATTCATCGGCATACTTTTTGAATCCAGCTACAAATGAAGTTTTCACCATGATGAAAAAGTTTAAACTGAAATACGTGACGAAATCATCCCTTGGTACTTCACCATTGAAAAATTAGATTACTAAACTTTTCTGACCACGCAAGTTATTTGCATTCTCAGGAATATCTTATTTCCCTAAGCTACGGGCAATGAGTACAGGCAATGTGTTCTTTACCTTTTATATTTTAATGTTAATATTTAATATGATACGTATGTACTTTCACAATGGGTATACAATATTATGGTTATGCACATTTGTGTCCTTGACATCATCTTTTAATATCTCATAAATTCTAATTATCTTCGTACTTTGAATATTCCAGTACAGCTATACAGTTATAGAATAGTAAGAAATATCGTATTCAAGTGTAATAATTTACTAAATATTACACTGAGGGAAGCCAAGAAAAAAGTTCAAAACAGCCATGAAGACCTTGAAGAATTTTAAGCCGATGCCGGCGGTATGAAGAACAAAGTGAAGAGTGAAGATGATAAGAAAACTATAATTTTAACATGTCACCTATTACGTGACTAAAATCACTGAAAACCCAAAGGCAATTTAAATAGATTTACTTCATTAGATATACACGTTCCAATTAAATTATCTTACGTAAAGTACTCTGTTGTATGCTCCCAATATTGAAATACACAGATATATCGATAAAGATAACTGAATATACTTTTATCCCAAGTAACATTCCCCCCATCGTAAAAATCTCCAATCCTCTTTTTCAATAAGTCTATACGAAAGAAAAATAAATACGAAATCAAAACCGATCAAAATTCCAAAATTTAGCATGCATAGCTTGTTTTATCATACTCGCCTAGATGTATGTACCGAGATATACTATTTTGCCGCAAACCATCCCTATATATTATACACATATAATATATACATAGAAAGTACAAAAAATTCATACAGAATATTCGGTATCTCAAGAAGTACATTTTTTGCATAAAATCATTTTACTCTTGTTACACTCAACAACAAACTGTGCACGAGAAGTATTCCAGATTTTTGAACACACGGTATAATTCATGCTCTTTGTCAAAGCTTCTCCTCGACTTAATGTAGGTTCACATATCGTGAAAAATAAAACGAACTAATGCACTGCGTTCAAAGTCAAACAACTTTAACGTTACTCTGCGTTTATAGCTGCACTCTCGCACGTTCAACTGTCTTTGTGATTTCGTGCACTTTCATCTTTAGGTTCCCGATGCTTCCAGCCCTTGTGAGCTTTCGATGACCCAGTAAGATGCACGTAACGTAACGTACTATACAGTATAGTACTAACGCTTTATCACACAAGCTTAAACTAAAACCAGAGAGCGTGGGATTTAATTTCTGATTACCTGATCCAATTTGTGTTTGATCCTATACCTATGGAAATATGTAATCGAAAACTATTAAGTTTTATTAACACACAGGTCTGTGTAGCAACTGTAAATAGGATATATTGCACACGGTATTTCGCACTATTCGTACCGTAATGACGTGTTATAATGAATCACGTGGTGAAGTTAGTGATATAAATAAAATTGAAGATATGGATAATGGGTATTAGTATCAATGATATATCATATAGCAATATTATTTTGCTTGTTCATAAATTTATTACACCGTAACATGCTCTGAAATTACATTAAATCTTTGCTGATACTTTGCTGCATCGAAATGATTGATAATATTGTTGCTAATGTAGTGGTAAATTATTATTATGATTTTTCGTACATCATGCCCGTAATTGCCAGTTGACTAATGAGGATAACGTTTTCTGTTTCATGTGTTGCTGAAACTTTAATTTTGATGACCGCAGAGCGCAGTTGGAGTAAGTATCACTTTTTATTAAAGTTAGCCTATATTATTATGATACTGCAAATCATTATAACGTTTTCGCATGTTCGAGTTTGTTCAGCTTGATTAACATGAGAGAATTTTTACGCTTTGTTGCTTCAGATTAAACAATGACTTTATAGCAATCTCAATCTCCTATACCTAGGATAGGTTAAGCTTTGTATAATAGAAGCTGCTTAGGCGTAGAAATAAATTCTTTTACATTTATTGATTATTATGATATATGTATGACACATATTTCAGTTATATAGCGTCTATGTGGTTTCTGCTCCAGCCAATGCGGGGAACAGAATTGATCAGGTTTTATAAGAAATCATATCATTCGAGAATGGATGCTTTCGTTCTCCATAGTTGTTCAGTGACCTGTGAATTGACTTCTATCCATTCTCATATCAGTACTTTTACGAGAAATGGATTGAGCTTCGTTGTCGTGAGATACGGTTATCACATTCTTTAAAAACTTTTCGAAAAGCTCCTTGAGATAATTGTTAAATGAAACGAGGTTTTATTATTATTATCCAATAACCAACCAATGGACCTTATAGGGAATGTCTTAAGAGTTTGTTTTTACGAGCAACATTTATTGTTAAGTATATTCAAATAAATATAATCTATAACTGGTTAACGTTAAATCTGTAGTGTTAAGCGAAAATTTGACAAAAATCTTAAATTTACATTACAAAATACTTAAATTTGTATTATATCGATCGGGAGTGTTGAAATAAATGTTATTTAGTGTGTAAGGCCAGCTTTATATTATCTGTAATTAATATACGGGTTATCCACGGCAAACGCAGCAGCTGAAGTTTGCCACAAATGTTTCAATCCATCGACCAGAGCAGTGTGGTATTATTAAAAAATGAAAATTAATGTAGCTCGCAACGTCCCATACACATGTGTGCAATGAATGACGTTTCGTACAAGGATAAGTAATTGGTTACGTAGCTGCTCATAGAATGTATAGTAGCATAATCTGGCGCAGGGATTAGAGTTGCAAGACGGAATATTGAAAATAAAAAAAGATTCATGATGAGAGCATTCGTGATAAGAGAGATATTTTTATCTGAAATTTTTGGCGTTTTTGACAGACAGCCGATGTCGGTAGGAAACTTTAGCTTTGCGCAATACCTTCGCGCAGAACGCGCGATTCGCTATTGTTTCGAGATATGCGTTTAGTCACACGAAAACTCGTACACTGTGTCTAAAACGTATTCCAGTGCTAGTTTAATTATAATCATCCCGGAGACAAAAAGATGATATAACGAGAGCGATTGATATATATATTAATCTGGGACGAGATCTTAAACATAGGAGTATTTTCTTTCGTCCTACGAACATCCACATCGAATTTCACCCCTTCGCGACTTCTGGTGTCCAAATTACAGAGTGCTTGCAAGGACAGATATACTGACACGCAACAAGCACTGTATAACTTGGACACCGGAAGTCGCAAAGGGCTGATTTTTGGCGTGGGCATTCTATAAACGAAGAAAAGGGATATGTGTCTCTGCATTTCCGTTTTAATCCATTTTCCAATTTTACGTATTTTCACAGTTCAGTTACTTATTTTTGTTTTATTTGGTAATCTCTCTCTCTCTCTCTCTCTCTCTCTCTTTCTCCCCTTCTCGCCGTCTCTCGAAGAAAAAGAAGAAAAAGAATGGGTTTCTCCTCGGGCTATTTGTAAATAGAATTTCATTGCAATACGTTTTGGGCACCAGGTACCCATTTGCGTCTGACTGAACCCATACCTGGGAGCAATTGAGAATCGCGCGTTCCGTGTGGAGCTGCTGCATGTCACGTCTCAGTACAGCTATCTTTAATATGTCGCGACTATACCTCCACCACCCAGACAGTATCCGCGAAAATTCTTTATTCTAATTGGTGTATCTTAAATGTTAATTGCGGTATTCGAGGGATGCCTTGCAGGAGGGTACTTGAAAGACCTCCACTCATCACTCACTTTCCTGTAGAAAATTAATTGTGGGACACCTTGTATTTTGTATTTATTCTGTGAACGGAATTAAAAGGAAATAAAATAATATGCCCATTGTTACATTGTAAACCATGGATCGTCTTGCCATGGTACATGTCTTCTGTAACTATGGAAACGAGGATTTTGTCTAGGCGCGGCGTTAGTAACAAGTCAGTATAGTGCAGTGTGCCGTACAGTGTAAAGCAAATCAAAAGCGTTTTATATTCTTTCTTATTATTGTCTTGTTCACTTTATTCGTATTTATTTGTGTTTACTTGTTTATTATCTCATTGAGTGAATTGTGCGGTGCGAACAATGAGATTCATGCAAGAAGACAGAATAGAGCTTCTCGTATTATACGAGCAAACGTGAAGGAATGCGCGTGAGACCGCCCGGCGGTATCATGCACTCCATCCGGAGAGGCCAGAGCCGAGTCACACGATCATGTGTCGCTTGGTGAAGAAGCGACCGGAAACGGGGTCTGTCAGGAATATCATTCCTTTTCACCCTCGTAGTGTGACGAATCCTGCAAAGACTGCGATGGTGCTGAACGCGGTACAGGAGAACCCGCAGCAATCCACGATGTCGATCGGGCGTGCTGCTGAGATCTCGCAGCAGAGTGCCTGGAGGATTCTACGGGGAAACACGTTCCACGCCTATAAGTTCCAGGTGCATCAGGAACTTCTGCGCCTGGACCTAAAAAAGCACGTCAACTTCTGCGACAGGCTGATGTAGCTGCGTGACGCGGAAGTAGCCCTCGCTTCTCCAACGAGTGCACGTTCCACCTCGATGGAGAGCCAAATCGGCAAAATACT
Source organism: Syrista parreyssii (assembly GCA_030142615.1). NCBI lineage: Eukaryota > Metazoa > Arthropoda > Insecta > Hymenoptera > Cephidae > Syrista > Syrista parreyssii. Next base: position 471,369 of record JARQTG010000183.1, on the reverse strand, counting down.
CGCGTGTGATCCCAGGAGAATCCCCATGCGATCAGGACTTCTCACACGCAGTACCCAGAGAAGCTGAATGTATGGGCTGACATTCTTGGGGACTAGATAGTAGGGCCGTTCTTTATTGACGGGAGCGTGAACAGTGCCAGCTATTTTGAACTATTGCAAAATAGTATCGTGCCTGAGACTCGACACCTGTGTCCAGGAGAGGCTGTTATTTATCAGCAAGATGGAGCACTAGCCCGCGTCTCTGAAGGAGTGAGGCACTACCTTGATGAGGCCTTTCCAAATTGGTGGATTGGAAAAGGGTCGAGTTACCTGGAGTGGCCGCCAAGATCGCTGGATCTTAATCCACTGGATTTTTATTTATGAGGGCATTTAAAATCCGTAGTCTATGCCTCACCCTGCCGAACTCTCGCAGAATTAAAGAGCAGGATAGTGGTTGAATGCGACATGGTGTCAACGATCCGCCTGCAGGCGGTACGTGAGGGCTTCGTCAACCGCCTGAGGTACTGTCAGGAAGTGGCGGGTGATCATTTTGAGCATATCCTGCAGTAAATCTCGGCTCTGAAAATGACATGTCCCAGAATAACAGACGCAACAACCGACTATGGTTCACGAATCTTCATTTGACGGTTCTACAAGAACTTTTGCAGTTCCTAAAGACAATACCTGAGCTCCAACTGGACTTCCAATTGACGGTTACTTCAGACAACTCATGCACATCAACAAAAGTTCGCATTGATGGTCCCCCTAGACAACTCCTATGCTCCAACTGGTTGTTCTATGCACAGTTTCTCGAGACGATTCCTGTGCTACATTTTAAAGTTCAACCCCAAGAAGCTTGAATCATCCTGATAATCCAGCTGAAGGACGCACTATTCTCTCCTGAACAGTTCCTAGTGAGTCCCGATATCATTGAAATACATTTTCAACTTCCCTTAACTCACGTCAACATCCTAAACAACCTTCCTATCCTTCCAGATATATCAAACATGCAGGATGTGACTCTGGTCCACCAACTGTCCACCACTATGCTTGCAGCGAACCGTCATCTAATAAGCTAATCATTCCCAGTCGCTCATCTGAGACTCGGAATCCCGAGAAGCTGGAATTATCCTGACACTCCAGCTGATTGATAGCCTCAGTATCCTTTCCTGAACAATTCCTAGTGAGTCCTGCTGTCCCTGAAATGCATTTTCAACATCCCTTAGCTTACGTCATCGTCCTAACTATCCTTCCCACTCTTTCAGATACTTCAAACGTGCAGGATGTGACCCTGGTCCACCAACTGTCTTCCACTATACTTGCAGAGAACCGTCAACCAAACTGAATTATTTCTTGATACTAATTGAAACTGGAGGAAATGAGCCTGGTCTACAAAATATGCTCCATGGCATCTAAACTGAAGTTGCTGATCTGAGACTAGACCTGGGAACTGCTAGTGTAGTGCCTTACTGTTACGACGTACAGCATCAGTCGTCTAATTCTGATAAGTTTCTTCTATTTGCATTTCTTTTCTATTTATTCATCTATTGTTGAATATTCGTTTTTGTCCTTTCCAGATTATGAAATCCTGAAATCGTTGATGCCGATATGCTAATGGATTCCATTTTATCTATATCCATCTATTTTATTAAATTGTGTTTTGTATTTTTACTACTAAATAAAATTTCATTGTTGCGATACTATACTTTCTATTTTATGTAGTGCACCTTTAGTTTATGTAGAGATTGATATGACTTGTGCTAGCGACTTATAGTAATCTATCTGTAGGTATATTCAAAAATTTACTGCAGGTATGGTTTTACAATACACCTGGTATAACCGCGATTTTGTGAAATGTCTTTCGTGAAATGCCTTTATGTGAATCGGGCATCGTGAGCTTTACATTGTTTAATCGTTTATCCGCAGCCAACTTCAGCTGGTGCGTTTGTCATGGATAACCCACACTATACTACTCCATAGGTATCGATTGTCGAGAATGATATTATTTCCCGAAATTAGCCAGCGATAAGTTAACAGAATTCATGCAGCCTCACTTGTGGCGTTCAATCAGTCTTTACGCGATATACCTCGTACATACATATATGGAATGTATCGATTCATGTCAATAGGGACTTAGGGACTCAGCTGCGCTGAATAAGAGGAGTAGGAGGGAACGTGAGCGGAATATCAGGCTGTCAAGTGAGAAGATGGAGAAGGCTGAAAAAATGTATATAAAAAATGACCAATACAGCGACACAGGGTAAAAAAAGTACTAACCGATGGCAAAAAATTTTTTTTTTTGGGGTAATTCCTATACATATCCATTACTTGATTAATGATAAATTTTATACATAACCTCGTCAATTTTATTAATTCAATTTTTACCGTGTTCACTTCTCTTTTGGATTATAATATTACATCATAATCTAATCAGTGTCAAACACATGGTTGACGATTGAAATTTAATGACCAATATTGACCGAACGTCTTTTATTAATTATATTAAATAAAAGCGATATTTACGAAAGGCTCGGTGTAACCTTGTTCGATTAGTTGCACAATTTAATTAGGAAGAGAATATGTTTGGAGAGTCGTTTATTCTCTAAAGTTTTTGACTCGCTGTCATCTTCCATCTTGCTGGTGGACATTTAATCTATCGAGCATAATGTATCTGATGAATAATTAATTATTTGTCAAGTAATACACGATGTCACGTCATATGTTGACAAAATTGAAATATCAGGAAACTTGGATTCTAATAATGAATAATGAGGCTCGTTTAAACGGCATTGTTCCACTTTTGAATAGAGGTGCGTACCGACTCATCCTATTCTGATTTTATCCCCAATTCGCCCTCGGAGATTTTCCTTCGACGAACTTTGTGCTTCGTGATAATTGAACATACCGATCTCGCATAGTTGCCATTGCCCGCGGGAACCACAAACCAATTTAAATGACGCAAATTGTTCGAGCAATATGCAATGCATTGCATTCCTATCTAACTTGCTCGTTGAGAATAACAAGTTATTCTCATACATGAAGTATAAAGAATGCATAGAAATTGACGTGTTTCTAAATTGTATGAAAATAAAAAAAAATCAAATAGCAGATATAAGTAACAACATTATATAAGACCGACGTATCAAAGCATTATGAATTATATAATGATTCTGAATTAAGACTCACTGGCTGTACTGTCAGAAAGTAAAGCGGCTGATGAAGTACTGAGATAATGATCCATTAGATTTTATAAAGGTGCGTTAATTACGCGCACGGATTAATAAACGAAAATAAAGGCACCTCCTAAATCATGAAGCTGAGTTCGAGCAATTTCAAGAGTCGCGGTTCTCCACGTCTTGTTTCCCATTCATAAGGCATTTCTTTCATTTCTTACCTGATGAAACCATATCTTCGGTAGATAAGTCTCTTGGTAATTGATCTAAGATCAATGAATAATTCATCAAAGTTCGAACAAGACTGTCCATTGGAAGATCTGCTTTTGTTAGCCGAGTCACAATTGTCCTCGTTCCTGTACTGGACGTTATCATGATATCCAAAATTTTCGTTGTCAGCGACTGTCGCCATTTCAGAATCTAAAATTCTTGTTTATTTTAGCGTGAAAATAAAGATACAGCCCACCTCGAGAATACTTTTTAAAATATTCACTCATTAGTCATTCGTGTACCATAGCACATGCTTTCCTTATTCTTGAACAAAAAAATTAAGCGGGAACAATTTATTCGTTATAATTGATCGAGAGACGAAGCGTTAAATTGTCTTTCCTAGTTGAGACAATAATGGAATATAGAAACGGATAATTCTTGCCTGTTGAAAATCCCAGGACGACGTATAGCTCGAAAGCGCCGCGAACGATCGAAACTGCTGACGAGGAAGTCCTAGGAGTAGGTGAAATTCTGTTACGGACCCTGGCAGTACGGTGACGAGGGTTGAAACCTGTAGGATAAAATATAACCCACGCAAGTGGGTATCAACTGTCAACGCGTTAAATATATTACGGCAACCTTAATAAGCAAAATTACTGTTATCGTCTTTAGACCATTGCAGGACGGATAAGTTATCCTAATGTACCTAATGCTTTACCGGTTCTGTCTAGCGATACATTGAGTTAAATTCAGCTAATTACATCCATTAGGAGCAGTACGGGAGATGAATAACAAAATTAAAACTTCATTATGTTAACGAAGAAATACTTTTAATGATAAGAATGGAAAGCACGTTAAATGATAATGTGAAAAATATTAAAATATATTTATGTTCATTTTATCTATTGTTTTCTGATAATATTTCATACATACGACTATGTTATTAATGTTACTGCTTATTCCGGCGATATCCTAATTTATCTGTATGACGGTATTGATATTAAATGGTAAGCCAAATCATCTATAACGCCTATAGATGATAAACGACGATAATTTGTCATCCGATCCATAACCTAAAATGACATTAGCCCATAACAACCAATTAAGCTTGATGATCGAGCAAGCTATTGGTTTCTCGGCTGATTTGCTCATAGTTATATAACTGCGGTTATAACGCTGAATTGGTTATTAGGGATGCAGACGTGGTATGCGTCGTGACGCTATAAGCTCCGACAGTGCAAAGTTTTAGTCAACGTTTCTTTTTCTCTATTCTCGTCCTTCGTTGCCTCGCACACATAATGTCAACCGTAGGTGCACTTATAACCATAATATATTATCAATTGGAACAATATTGTTGATAAGGTGAATAAATATTAGTTATATTAATTTCTGATAATTTGACGTATATTGTTTTTTCAAGTATCATATGTATATTGAATAGAGTTATATTATATGGTATAAAATCAGTTCGCATTTGAATGTATAGCGCTAGACGTTTAATTTCATTTGATTTTTTTGTTATATTTGGATAGTCTAGAGCTCGATATAGTCAAAAGAATGCATGGGCACCAACAAACTAATCGGACGTAACGCATAAAATAGACAGAAAAGTTTAGATTTGATATTTTTATTTCTGTTTTTCACTTACTGCTAGGTCAGTCGCAATCATTTCCGGGATGCATGGGAGTTTATAAAGTTGAATGGGAAAAAGGTCTGTAAGGTAATACCATATACTTTGAAAACTTCTTATTTAACGATTTCCGGTTGCAGTTTACAGTAACCGATTCATTAGTTTTATTGTTGTATTCTCTTTCTTTACTTTTTACTTTATTTATTCATAAACATAAGATAGAGGTTTTCACTTGTTGTCTTCTCTTAAAAGTGATAGCCATTCAAATATTGATATTTCTCTATTTTACTGAAGTGGATCAAACCGCGTATTTTGGGCGTAATAGAGCAAGGCAAGTTGCGTCGAAGAAATGTCCAAAGAAAGATTTAGGAATGGAAAAAGGATGGAAACAGAACGAAGTATGTAGAGAAAAGGCAAAGAGAAAAATAAAAAATCTTATGAAATGCGTCCCTTCCCGCCCATTTCCGCGAGGCACTATCTCTCCATAAGGAAGCTATTGCCCCTCCGTGATCCAACTGCGGACCGTTGTTGGGTAAAACCCCTGAGCCGTGAGACCTCAATGAGGGCTAAGGATAAGGATACAGCTAATCATCAATTATTATAAACTACAGAAGTTACGTCTAAGGCCTAGACCAAGCCATCTGCAGATCAAAAAACCCAAAATCTAAGCCCAGCCTCCTCGGACAGCGGGGGCCTGTCTTACAAACCACGGACTGCTGTGTCACAAAGGACTATTAACTTCTAAAAGGGTTCCGACCTGTGACCAACTTCAGTCAGATACGCAGAACACTCAACAATATAAATATATATTGTTATATATAATAATAATATTATAATATAATAAATATAACGATACACAGATAAGGTTTGTAGCAAACTACAAGACCTCACATGTGCAAAGGTCTGGATTAAGCACTTTCGGATGCTTTGATATCAGACGCAGAACACCGGAAAAAGGAGCGAGACTAAAAATCGCGATCACCCCTAGTCGAGTTGGTCGCAACGAATCACGCGGAAGCAGTGACCGACCGAAGTCGGAAGATCCTCAAGATATCCAAAATTAATCTTGCAGCCTACGTCACTTCCCACCCACTTGCCGAAACTGGAGGCAGGTTAGACGTAAGGAACCACATTCGTCACCGGAAGCAAACCCTGTTACCCGTCGATCAGTGCGCAAAATGTTCCCAACACAGGCGTTCAGCAATTCCAAGGTGACTTTCAGTACACCTATACGCCAAGTGGAGTAGCATAAGCGAACGCAGACTGACGTGACCGCTCCCCTAGAGAGCGCAATAAGGGATCCCGATGCCAGCCCATGACTCCCCGCTCAAATCGTCTTGGCGTATTTGCTACGGAGTTGACAGTAATACCAAAGTGATATTACACAGAAACTATAACCCAGCGGAATACATGGGGAAAATATGTATGACCAAGATAGAGAGAGAGGAAGATCGCGCAGGTAAGGGATGGTCGTACATGACTAGGAGAAAAGGTCTGGGAAGAATGAAAGCTCCGAGCGGATACATTCCCTGTAAACCAGGCAGACCCGGATGGGGTGGAGGCTGCGGGTACTGACTAACGAACGCTGGCTTCGGGAATCATCGTCAACTTTCGGCATTTAGTCGTGTTTGCAGTAGGTCTTAGTATTTATAACGGTCATTGAAATATTATTTATTACACATTTGACTTATTCTTATGTTATACATATGTATATTCTTTAGTAACTATTATACTATGTACTCTCGTACGGCTATTTATTAATAATTGGTATTGTATACTTTTATACTTTATTGTACTTTTCTTGTCACGACGTTTGTATAATTACGGTTATTCAATTTTAAATGTCAAACAAAATTAAATTTCTAGCGTTATATTCAACTCCGAAATCATTTTCTTCGACTTTATTGTATCACTTTAACACTGCGATATAATATTGCTATACTCAATAAGTAGATTGGTTTGTGTTCCGGTTGGCTATTGATCTGAAACTAGGCGATTCACGTAGATGGGAAAAATACTATTGAAACTGTCACAAAGGCATCACTGACAGGTAGTGTGTATCTCCCAGAAAAGTTAATTTATGTGCGATATGCATAAAATAATCTTGATAGACAATCTCAATGTGACGTCAATAGAAAGCTGACTCAATAAAAATGCATATCTACGATGCAAATTGTTAAGTCGAACGGAATGATTGATAGAACATGATGTTATCATCTACAGAACGACAGGCAGTCCTGGCAGCAAATCACCAGCAGGTGGTAGCGGTGGTCCTGGGGGCGGCGGAGGTGGCGGCGGTGGTGGTGGCAGCGCCGGAGAACCTCGTACGCCTACGGCAGGTCCACAGAACAAGCAACTTCAGAACGTTAAGGGCGATCATCCCTCAGTAAGTGCACTTCTGTTCACTTTATGCTTCTATGCATTCCTATCGCATTCCGTGACTCTCGGTGTACAATGAAAAATGTCTTGCGCCAAAGCAAGTGACAATCATATTGATCTGGATTGTATTAGAAACAAGTTATTCGGCGAAGCTCGACGAAAAGCTCTAATATCACTGAATATACCTTAATACTAGTATTTCTACTTTTCCATCATCATAGTCTACCTTATGCCTAAACGATTTCCAATATTCTAAAATATTCTATGAAATCCTTCCAAACCCATAAGAAATATCGTACGAATTGAACGTCGATTTTAGATTCCATTTCGATTCTTCCTTTCTTTTTCGTTCTTTCTTATGATATATTCACCTTTGCCATATAGGATACGAGATCGATATTATATAATGAAAAAAATATGTAAGCTAGAGTCTACACCTATTGTACTGATACTATCGTATTCTTTTCAATGCGTTATACCAGGATCAGATCCGCTGGTCTAGAGTCTAACTGATTTAACGACGGGGGATGATTTTACTTTTCTTTCCAATCTTCTAACAGCGACACGATTTTTTGGCTGTGTTGAATTTATTGTTTTTTTTACTCGTCACGTAATAAAGATATTTCTCGTTTGTATCTGTCACTGGCAAAATATCAAAAGGTGAATTTTACGGCGGTCATGAATCAGCGAGAATTCATGTCTATTCGGAACAGCCCCGTGAGTTTTGGCTCTTTTACGAGGGGCAGTTAACATAACTGCCACCTCGTAGTTGCCATTTTATATTTCCTCGTATCTTAGTTGATAGGGTTCCTTTCCCCGATTTGTTTAATTACTAATTAGAGTTCGTCCATAATTCGACAGAAAGTGGCTCCATTAGACTTCGCTTGTTTCGGACATTAACCGAATGAAATATTTTGCTAATTTAATCCGAGATTTTATTACTGAATGTCTGTCAAATTTTGTTACCCAAAATTGTCTACGAATAATATGAAAATAGTAGTTGCTGTACTTTTTAGAATGTGATTAATAATCCAATTTTATTTGTTTATTTGCAGAAAGCATTCTTGCAGAGCAGGTCCATCTCGTTGGTCGACATGTATATCGACAATACAGAACCCAGTGAAAATGTCGGACAAATTCATTTCAGTTTGGAATACGATTTTCAAAATACCACGCTCATTCTGCGTATACTACAGGTAGGCTGTTTTTACGCATTTATTTGTTATTTTCCTATGACGATGTTGCACAGATTTGGTTGAAACCTGCAATCCCGTGAATTCTTCTTTTATACGTAAATCGAATTGATATACATTTTTAGCTGCACATCCTCTACCATTTTTTTTGTTCCATCACTATTTTTCTCCTCGTAGACAATTTATTTCACGAGATGACACTTTATTGTCAAATGCCACGTACAGTATGGTTGCACAGCTCGAGAGATTTTTAACATTTCGGAACAGCGCACCACCGCATTTCGCATGACGAACGACGTTTCTAACTTCCGACGTCCCGGAAATATTAAACGACGTGTACACCTGCCACGTGACTCATCAATAAATCAATACTATATTTCAGTTATTGATTCGTTGAATATGAAGTGGAACGTTAAATTATAGAAATATTTGTTATCAAACATATAATGGTATCGTCTATGCTATTTATTAAAATTTTTAACGAAACAGTAAAATTCGCGAATCTTATTGCCATGCGAATCAATACTGGAAATGTGTCATACCGAATTGTATGTATGTGTTCAATACCGTAAACAGGAAATATGCAAGTGATGTTAATATATCTTGACAATAGATGCACTTTGATGTCATATGCGTGTGAAACATTTTTTTTATCTATCCGCAAATCACTGAAAAAAAGCCATTATATACCGAAGCGTCACGATCGAACGAAAGAGATCAACGGAATTTTGCATGTTTCACGGTATCGTTACTCTGTAAAATAGGGTAGCGCATTCCTATTTTTCCCGAATTATCCCTCGGTAGTGAATACTTTGAAAGCTTTGAGCGTTCCCGAGACAATAAAATAAATTGAATCCGTCCCATATCTGCATATATACGACCTATGTAGGTACTATGTGATCAAAAATCGACAAATATCCAAGAAAAGTGTTTTCCTAGGCAATATCAACCCTAAGTAACAGGTGTTACGAAATTTGTGCAGTTATACCGGTAGTCTGAAAAAGTCATATAGACATTCGTATAAAAAGTATTACCCTTATTCAAGAAATACATGCAAAATGCTTGATAGGACGTGTCTCATTTCATTGCTGGATATTTCAATCTGCCAATTTCCGTTTTGCAGGAAGCACGGTATAAAAAAGTGCCGGAATAGAATCAGTAAAACAAACTATGGTGAACATTTGTCTTTCGGCAAACGTGCATGGCTACCAATAAATTTTGCCAATTTTTTTTACACTGCTCAATGTTACACACGCAGCAAGCAGGTTACATTAATCTTCCCGCGGTAACAGCATCCCAATTGACCCTCGTTTAAACTTGAAAATTCACAATGGACCTTCTAATTGCCGTTTTTAGGCTTTATGTTCATTGTCTTTGAGCAGATTGTTTTTGCCATTTCTATGAGATGGCAATCGTTAAGAGGGTAAATTGTATGGGAAATCTGCAGTAAAATTACGCTAAACCCACTCGAACTTTCCAGTATAATAACGTAATGACTTTCATCTACTGCATTAGGCAAATAAATTCATCTTTAGGACGAGTTAGCATGTTATGCAGTAAATATATTAGTATGACTGATAGTCGCTTTCTATTGTTACTTTACTGTGTTTCTTGCGTCTATTTTCATGAAAGTTTTTTCTCTCTTTTATGTAATGCAAATTTTGAATTGGATATTTTATACTTGATAAACTTAAAAATTCACGATATACTTTGTATCATAAAGAGGTGCAGTGTCCTAGTTGTGTTTATTTTTTTTGAACAGATATTATAGATTTTGTAAAATTTTTAAGGTCCGTATTAGAAGGCATTGCCATACTTATAAAGGGACGTATGAAAATTTTTACATTTCTTTTTATAAAGGAATCAACGCATTCGATGGAAACGTAATTTTTCAAGAACGTACATAATGACACCTTTGCAATTTCCACTGAGAATTGTAAATTTATTCAAGTCAACTTTTCGATGTAGCGAAAGTTTCGGTCTCTTATATTCCAAGAATAATCGCGTTCTTCATCGTGAAATCTGCCATCTTATCTATTCTCTAGTGAAACTTTTCACTTTACATTTTATCATCGACCACCATTCTGATCTCCCATTAAAATTTCGCAAGTTGTCTGCATCAGCAAAATACGCAATTTTTCTATAATCTTTGACGTATGACACGTGCATTAAATATATCTATATTTCTTCCTCAACTATTTCTTTCTGTCATTTTCTCTCTGATATTATTACAGGGCTAACGTATGATTATAATTATTTCCAAATAAGTAACAAAGGCTGTAAAATTATGTCTCCTGTGCAATTTTCCTTTTCGTTGGAATCAAATCTTCTTCCTGAAACATCTAACTACTACTTTACCCGATATACAATATCGTGCAGACATCATGGTATTTACGTTCCGGTTAATGAAAGGTACGAGTTCTGAAAGCAAAGCACAAGTTTATCATCAAATAAAAAAAATATATATAATTGAGAATCAGATTGGTAATTTAAATTAAAATTACGTGCCTTGAATGGGCTAAGTTCAAAGTAAAATTTAAAAATAGCCTCATAAGAAGATTTCTTTTTGAATTTCTCAAATGAAATTTATCTATGTCTGTTTCTAATGGTTTATTCGTGCCCTGTTACAATGTTTCACATGATTCTGAACTTTACGTTCAATAACCATATACAGTCAAAAATCCTAATTTCTATTGACATACGTATACGTCATGTCAACCATCGTGCAATTCATTGTCCGACGTGTCTTTCGTATTTAGAATTAACGACAGGATACGAAAATTCATATAATTTCTCATAAGGGGTAATAATAACTCAAATAAAGTTCTACCGAATCACTTTAATATATAGTAATACCAACGAACATTAAATAGAAAAGAAATCTTGTAAAAACATTAAAACAATAGTAACGTCCTCCTCTCTAGAGAACAATAGGATCGCCATGATTACATTATAATTATCTATTGTCTCAAGCAGGACTATGGAGTGACGTAAGATTTGCGATATTTTCTTTAATAACGAACATAAACGAACTATGACATGTAAGAAATTAAGGTGTTATTCTAGAGTTTCATTTGGCTGCTTTTTCTTGGCTCGTGTTTTCGCCTCTACCTGTTGCATTGTATTAATGGTCTTTGAAGGAAAGATAAATGTAGTACATTACGATTCTCCATGATAGCTGTATAGTACGAAAAAGAAAACTTAATATATAAGTCAGAATGATTTATTTACGTTTCCCAAAAATCCGGTAGATTTATTGAAGTCGATTAGATAACATTAATATCTGTCTTTACGACAGATTTCGCTTATTGGTCTTTTCGATTTAAAATTTATGACGAATGTAATTAATTTGTATGTCCAGTACAGGGAATTGAGCTTTTTCATTATATTATCGATTTAAAAACACGGAAATTATCAAATGCATAATATACATTTTTAACGTTTCCATTTTTCTCTGCAAATTCAGATTGCGTCATTCGCTCTATATCTTTCACTCTCTCTGATTACTCTCCTTTCTCGTAAATGTTCTTCAGGACTTCAGTGTCTAATTGTATTTTGTTCCAAACCCTGGTAATACACGAGTAGAGCGAGTGAAGATCAGGAACTGGAAAGTTTAGTCGACGGATCTTTCCTAAGATTCTATCTTGCATGCTTGTCACTCGCAAAGAGAATATAGAGAAAAAGTTACTAGGCTGAGTAATGAAGTTACAGCGACTTTAATTATGACTAACTTATACACTACAAGTAGATTTAAGCAGGTTACTCGGACCTGAACACTCAACAATTCGTAATGATGATCAATGTTAGGTTCAACACAACTGTGATTTTGGCAGCCTTTTACCCATTTAGTAAACGCCTGACGTTAGGCTACCGTGCAAACACCACAGTACAGCGCCTGTTGTATCTCTGCCACATTGTCTACTAACAAGACTGCAAGTCAAGACGAACAGTTTAGTTTGTACAAGACTGTTCAACTATAATACAATCAAGATATTAGACAAGTTTATTGTATTACAACCTAGTTGATAAAGGGGTTTATAACCACAAGATTTATAAAGTATAAATCCATTGTTTAAAGTAATTATTGATTTTGTTCGTATCTTGTTCAAGATTGATTGCTTCTGTAAATTATTTGTCAGATTGTGAATAGCATTTTGTATGTCCGGAAAATTTTTGTTGGTATACTTTGTTGTTAGCCTGGGTTACAAGGTGATATCAATTGTTAACTATAAACTTATAAAATTAATAATACTCTAAATTGTCTTCTATATCGTAATAGGCTTTTATATAAGACATCGAACGCGGTATCGTTTAGCTTTATAGTAACTCGTAAAAAAAGATTATCTTTTATGATGATACCGGCGTTATTTCTATTAGGGGCTCATTGCTGCAAGAAGAGAGTTGATAGGAGATAAAAACTGGTGTGAAATGTCATTAAAAGTTGGTCGCTGCTGTAACGATAATCGCATGAAATATTAATTGTGCGTAATATTTCACGGGGGGATCGATCATCCCTTTATGACTCTGGGTGTTTATAATTATGTCTTACACTTTTATATTTATAAATTCATGTACCATTTACATATATCTTTATTATATTATATTACATATAATACATATAGATGGAACGTTCACTTCATTGAATCTTATTAAGTTTCCAATATAAATAATGAATTGATTTTCGATTTTATTTTACGAATTTCTTATTATTATTTATTTTATATACACCCCTTAAAAAACAGACTACATAGTCCATCATATTACAGAATACATTTCATTTAAATGAGACTTCTGTTTATTTGTTTATATTCCACGTGTTAAACTTGTTCCGTTTCTTCCATAATGCTTTACGTGTATTTTCAATACGGACACTCGCCAATTTGATTTTCTTAAAACTTTCGACATTTCATTCCAAGTTACGACAACATACGTACCTAAACTTATCGTACACAAGTGCGCACTGACATAAGTAAAATGTACGAGTCTTGAAAACAAGAATGTCGTGGAGAAATACATATGTATTCAAAGAAACATTTGAGAGGTCGTAAAGGGGATGTTGTTCGTCAGAGAAAAATAAGGGAAGAAATATACCATAGCGATTTCGTCGTTGTAAACAAACACATAAATTATCTTATAGGTACTGTTCAAAAAATATCGCGCTTCGTTCAGTTCACAATTTGTACACATCACTCGTAATGCTGTCTACCGATTTAAGTGCTTTGAATTACCCGCGCAAAATACAAATGTCAAAAACTTTTGAAATATATCATACGTATATGCATCTTCTATTTTTTTTTCATAAAATCATCTTAGAACTTATTTAAACACTTCAATCAAGTATAACTTGCGAATATACTTCTAGGGAAAGGATCTACCAGCAAAGGATTTGTCAGGCACGTCCGATCCCTACGTAAGAGTGACTTTACTTCCTGACAAGAAACATCGCCTTGAAACGAAGATCAAAAGACGAACCTTAAATCCAAGATGGAACGAAACCTTTTACTTCGAAGGTAACAAAATCTTATAACGTCATATGATATTTGACTACTGAACTTTACAACCTTAAGTTTGTAGGTATACATTTCTGTCACATCGAATATATTTCTTGCTGGCATCATTTAGTCTTTGGAACATTTCCAATGCAAAATCCTCATCTTCTGCTACTCCGGTGTTCTTTATGCAGCTTGTACTCTACCCCTAGTATGTAGCTAATGTAGCATCATGAGATCTCACGTATCCTGTAAGACGTTCGCACTACGTAAACGAGAATAACGTCACGTGACATCGAGGAGAGTAAATATTTCTTTTCTAAAGTAACAGCTTCTTGGTGAGCAAGGGAGCCTATGGCAAAAAACAGGGGATGATCATCCTTTTATAGTATCAACACTATGGGATCACGAAATGTGCTCGTAGCAACGTGAATATTTTATCCTGAGAACCAAATGGGATTTGTTCGCATCCATTTTCATGTAAATTAGATATAAGTATCTTCTGTCCAATCTTATAGGATTTTATTGTTTATTTTTTATATTACTCCTCAAGACCAAGTAGCATCTGTCTACGCGAAGGGTAAAATTCAACGAAAACGATCGGAACGTACATTCATCCGAAATTTCATCACGTAACTAGTCGCAAAGGGGGCCGCGCCGAAAAGTTTTCGATTTATTATTCCAACCGCATTTCGACACTCGTAGATACACAGTTTTTCGCGTAGCTAACGATTACTTGAATCTCTTGAAAATGTTCGCAGGTTTCCCAATTCAAAAGCTGCAGAGCAGAGTCCTCCATCTTCATGTCTTCGACTACGATCGATTTTCAAGAGACGACTCCATAGGGGAAATGTTCTTACCGCTTTGCCAGGTAATTTCCTTTGATTTGCCGATCACGTAGAGACTGTAGACACTACAGTACTATTTACTTCCTGGAATAGTAGCGATGTTGGTTAAAGTCTGTAAAGCTAGTAATTGGTTTCGTACGTCATCATTATCACTAATTTTATTAGACATCAAAATTCTACCGTACCAAACAAGGAGCTAATTACATCTGACCATTATTACTACATATACATATACACTGTAAAAACACAAAAACGAAATTCTACTAGTATTTTCATGGAACGAACAAAAAAGTGCTTTATCAAAAATTTCAAAATATTTATCCAATTCGCAATAATTTCTAAATAATATTACAAACGTACAATATAGATTGTATTATTATGCATATGAATATGCATAATATAAAAAAAAACTAGCTAATACGAAAGCTGTCAAATGAAACATACGCATACTTTTTTTCGTCTACGACTGTACTATACCCATATAGTAATTTGCCAGGTAAACTCTATGACGTGTAGACATTCATTTCCCAGGTGTAGATAGCATTGCACACCACAAGGGGCGAATTCCATTCATAGATTCTGCAGCCAATAATGTAAACCTAGGAACATTAATATGATTACGCAAGAGCATAGGCAACACCGCCCCTAGAGATTACATGACCTTCGCGAATCATCCAGTCTTGCAACAGATGGGAACATCCATCTGGAACATAATTTCTCGAGTTTCCATCCCTTTCCTTTATTTTCTTTCTGCTTTCGCACACGCTGCGTGATATACTATCGTGATGTTGCGAACCGAAAGTAACTTGACGTATGCTGGTCCTCTCTTTGACGCATTTGTACTCCTATGTGCATCCCAGTAACATGAAAACAGACAGTGACGTGTAAAAGGATATAATGTGAAAGAAGGATAGAGAGAAAAAGGAAAAGGAGGACAGTTCATATGCATGAAACTGACAGAATGTTACTTTTGTCACAGGTCGACCTCTCAGAGAAACCGTCATTCTGGAAGGCGTTAAAACCACCAGCTAAAGATAAATGTGGCGAACTCCTATGCTCCCTGTGCTATCATCCAAGCAATTCAACTCTGACGTTGACGTTGCTGAAGGCCAGGAATCTCAAAGCCAAGGATATCAATGGGAAATCCGGTGAGTGATTCAAGACATTTCCATGCGCCGATATGTCGCTGAAAGGACGTAGAATGAAAAGAGGAGAAAATCTATTCTACTGTTTTTCTTCTGAGGATCTTGTACTTTTTTTTTATTCATGCTCCTGTCAACTTTCTTTTATCTCGACAGATCCGTACGTGAAGGTATGGCTGCAGTTCGGCGACAAACGAATAGAGAAACGCAAAACGCCGATTTTCAAGTGCACGCTTAATCCCATCTTCAACGAAGGATTTTCTTTCAACGTACCATGGGAGAAAATCAGGGAGTGCTCTCTTGATGTTATGGTCATGGATTTTGACAACATTGGTCGAAATGAACTTATCGGACGAATTCAGCTTGCTGGTATGCTTTTCTTTTTTACTTGAAAATACTTACATATTTATATTATTTTTAATCATATTTAATGCCTGCTACCATGTTATAATTATCAAAAGCATCTTGTTGGATAAAGCAGAAATTTGTAAGCTCGACTAACAGAATTTCCACCACAACTGGGAATGTCTTTTTCGCGCGTGAAATTGTAACTGGAATCTACTTTATACTTTGTTAATTATCTTAATTGTACAGCTAATGGGATAGTAGCTAAGAACAAGTAACCACACAGAATGTCACAAAAGCTTCCTCACTTTATAGTCTTAGGAACTATTGTGTCGCCTTATCATCCAGGTCAAGCTTAACCAAACTTTTTAGACTTTGAACCCACATGATTTTTTCACAACAATCACCTGGTAGCTAATTCATTTTCTTTCTATTATTTCAGGCAAAAACGGCAGTGGCGCAAGCGAAACGAAACATTGGCAAGATATGATCACGAAACCGAGGCAAACCATCGTTCAGTGGCATCGTCTCAAGCCTGAGTAAAAAGAAATATCCAGCGACGTTCTCCCCCAAAGATTTTATTATTCTTGCTTTTTTTATTTCGAAAATACGAATTGCTTTCGCCCGTGTTGTTCCAACGACTTTTGGGTATCCGACGAGACGTAAATAATACGAGCATTGCTCATTGGGAGTTGTGAATAAAAATACCGAGGATGTAAAAGTATTCAAAGGAAGCTCGTTCTCTCCAAATCTCATTTCTCGCTATTACAGTCACTCTAATTCCGCTCTCAGTCTAGATCTCATTTCTCAAGAGTACAATAGCAATGAGAAAATTTCTCTCAAATATCCTCAGCATACAAAGCCGTGCGTCCATCTTTATTAACGTACGACATTAGTCAATGCGAACATGTGTTATTTGTTGATCGCTAATTGTCAATCAAATTAAAAACTTATTTAAATTATCATACATTTATTTGCACAGAAACGAGATATGACGTCAATCATATTGCAAATAATAGTTAATACAAAATAATTTCGCTGTTACCCACTGAAAATTTGCTTATATTTATGTATCGCGCGGTGCGTATTTCAATATTAAAAATACCTAGGACATTTCAGTAGAGACATTACTGCATTATGAAATGCAATTTGAGTTACGGCGTTGCAATACTTGTTGCATATTATGTCAGTGTATGCTTAGAATCGTCGCGCATGCGCACAGATAAAATGCAAATTTACAACTCATGCATTCCATTAGTATTTTATTTATTTGATTAAACCATTCCAGTGTGAGTGGCATTAGATCGATAAGAGCTTTTAACCCCACTCTACCTCTTTCCGCTCGAACAATCTTGCAACTTCCAAGGAAATCACTGGCAACCGGCTCTCTAATATAGTCGACAATTACGAAGAACGAATTCTCAGTGTGTCGCGTAACTATGCCCATGAAAGGAAAGCAAAGTTGATGAAAATATTAGTTAAAAATTTTTGCGAAAATCAAACATCGAAAATACAAGGTACTTCACGCGAATACCGTTCTTACTCTTGAGGAGTGGATGAACTTTCTTCCATAAAAAGGAAAACCCAAAAGTGAAAATAGAGAAATGTCTAATCTCAGAAAAACAATGAATTCAGTGGAAAAATAATAAATTTTCCATCATTCCTTGTACACCGAGTGTTACGTAACGAAATTTTCCTTTGAAAATTCAAAAACGCATTCGCGTTACCAGTTACGTAAATTGTTACAGATGGGAGCCTAGAATCGGACAGCTTCTTGTTGCGTGTTTCCCAACTGGCAGATATCCTTCGTTTGAGGATTAGCCTAATCTATCGTCAATTCGACCGATTGATTGCGGTCATTGATCACGGGCTCCCTAATCAGCCAGCGATGATTCCTAGTGTTGCCAATATTTTTTTATTTCTATCGAGCGAGACGGAACGTTCCAAAGGAACAAAGAGAGCGAGCGTAACGATCGATTTTTGCCCATGACGGCCAAACATCGAGCTATCGATTGATTATTGGCCAGTGTGATCGCGTTCGACGAAAACCGGAAGGATATATGAAGAGAATATGTTCTGTTACGTCAACTACGTGTTTTTAAGATTAGCTGACGATCGGATTTCGACACTGAACTGATTTGAACGAGTCACTGGCATATAACACTTGACTATTAATAGCAATCGACAAAGGAAAGATATTTTTGACGGAACTTTTGTATTGAGAAACCAGACATTTTTTGGGGAATTTCAAACAATAAATTGTGATCGGTGTACCTTATTAAATACACTAACAATATTATTAATATTGTACTTGGTAATCTGCTGTTGTTAACAATAAGCTACGTTTATCTCCGTACGAATTCACATGCGAATTCGCGTAGTGTTATCGAATGACGTTTCACTGTCTTACGGCAGTCATTTCGACATTTATTATACACTAGTAGCTGACACTTTGAATTAAGTGACTAATTTAAGTTTCGCTAATTCTTTTGTATCTCATGATCTTTTACAATTCTAAACGTAGTTGCTCGCGATCGCGAATCATCGAGTCTCTAGTTTTTCCCCTTTGAGTTTACCTATGTTTCCATACATTACTGCGAGACCCCACGACAAAGAAATTGTCCCTTTCTTTTGTGTGTTATTATATCGTTCCATTGATATGCTGTATAGACATTTTGATAATTAAGTTATATACTTGTATCGAAAACATTATTGAAATCTCATTAACTGCAGCAGAATCTCCTATTGTGTACTATATTGCTAAAGTATACACGAGGAAAAGATATACAGTAGCGTTTAGTAATTAAAGTAAAGTAATTAGTTTACATTATAAAATCCAAGTATGTTATAAGTAAATGGTTATATATATGTATATATACATACAATTACATACATATATATAATAATATACACGCGCGTATATGTGTATGAATTTATTAATATATATATGAATATATATATACATAGATATATATTGCAGAAATATTGCGTAGCACAAAGAATTAAATAATATTTGTATGTCGTAGCCTGTATATACACATATTATACAGATTGTTGCCCGGTTTATTGAACGCGCGTAAAAATCATTATATTCACGGAAAGTGAAAGAACTACTACTACAAATTCTCATATGGTTCTGGCGAAAGGCGCGAAATTTGAAATAACATCAGGATCAGTCACTCTGTAACGAAACTGTTGGAAAGTTTATCAGTGACCGTATTTCATGTATTAATTTGAAAGGCAATCCTTTGAAAATTGACACTTTTGAGTGCTGAGTTAATCGTTTACATTATTTTAATATTATTTTAACGTTTGTTGAAGAAACTGGGCCGTACACTGCTTAAGTATCTAGGATAAAGACGGGAAAGAAATGTAACTCGTTATAGGTATCATTAATTTGTATCGTTAAAACCGTAAGAAATGTTCGATGTTAACCAAAGTTGTTGCGCTTTCATCCATTGCGCAGGACGAAAATACGTTTATTTGAAAATTGCGACGGCGGAAGCGACGAACGGGAAGGAAGTGACGAAAAGGAGGAAGCTGCGCGCGTTCCTCTCGTCGGCTGTATCGTGACAAATGTGTACAACTAACGTATACTACGTACTCAGGACAAAGTACAGTTAAGACAAAGAGTATGTAACTACTAACTACGCGTATTATGCCCAATGAAAAGTGCAGGCTAATGATCCGTCGGTGCTTTTCAGTGTACTTTTGTAGTTTTTATTTGGAACAATTATACGTGTATTACGCCATGCAGCGTGTACAACTACTGAGCAGAATCTAATAATTTTAGCGCTGATATTTTTACGTGGATGCGACGTTACTGTTGCAGTAAAGCAAAGACAAATATACAATAAAGATGAATAACTGTATACTTGACTGTTTGAAAATATTTTCGTTCTCTAATGACGACGCGATCAACTTGTTTCCTATACTGGTCGTTTCAGTCATTTGAAAAAGGCATCGTGACGGAACTATGTACGATACGCGAATCGAGTCGATTTCAAAACAGTGAATAGCTGATTAGCTTCTCAGAGATCTTACTTAAAAGTTTTCGTCAAACAAATGAGTATATTATATGTGTGTAACTATGTGACGAAAGCACGCGGTTGATTCGAATTGCGATATTTTTGCTGCGCAATGAACAATCTAGTGAGATATGTAGCTAATGTCTGTTTCCAAAATATATCGTGTATAAGTTTAAAAAGGAAGAAAAAGCAAGAAGTCTATAATAGCATATACACAAAACACACAACCTCGTACACACATACGCACACACGTACACAGAAGACACATAATCAAACTGTGGATGCAGTAGGATCGTTTGTAGCCTGATTGTGTCTACAACTTTGTAGAAAAAAAAAAAGAGATGAAAAAGAAAAAATGAACATGGAGAAATGATGAAAAAAACTTCTACGCGGAACCTCGAATAAATCTTTATGCTCTGAAGAGATCAGAACCTTAGTGCTCTCCTTCCATAAAAGTATTTTTATATGTCGTCACTTTGAATTCTTCTTACTTCCGATCATTCGCGTAAGAGCGAACGTGCATTCTGTAGTAAACGTGGCTGGAATCAAGCAGGAAAAAAATATTTCAAAGTAAATACCTCGGTGTCTCGAATAGATTGCAATTGCCAGTCATTTCTTTCCACTCTTATCGTATCCTATCAGCGTGCAAACCGATCGAATATTCTTTTGAGACGCGCGACGCACAACTAAACGAAACAAAAGAAGTTAAAAGGAAAGCAAAAGAAATTGTGCATGATTCTTTTCAGAGCGTGAAGTCATTGTCATACAATGAAAACGTACCTTGCGATGGCATAGTCTGATCGTTGTCTAGCAAATTAAACATGAATGAATTAAAAGCTGACAAGCCGAGTTATCTAGTTTTCGTTAGATCGAGTTAGTTTTTTGTTAGACAAAAGCTCAAGTAGCTGAAATGACCTAGATATATGCGTATTTATATACATATATATGCGCATACATATATACTACATATACAGGGTGTCCGTAAACTGCGCCTTCGATTAGCATAACATTAGTC